>DWAN01005068.1:0-11554 GCA_018230445.1 Heliconius hewitsoni
TATATATATATATATATATATATATATATATATATATGTATATATATATATATAACTGTGTGGAGATTGAATATTTAGTTTTATTTTTGCAACACTAAATGCAGCCCATCGTGCTGCAGTAGAACAGCGTAAAGCGTAAACGCAATACACTTTAAAAAATATACAAAATAAATAAAAATTATAAAATAAATTCGGAAATATATGATTATAAAAGCGATATATTAGGTTTTTTTACATAAATTGACTATCTAATACAAAATATATTTACAAGAACCAATCCCCAGTTCCTGACATTAGCGCGTTCAACCTAATACATTCTTGAACTTTATAGCATTAAGTACCGACAAAGGAACGTTAATATAGCTAACTCTATAAAGAATCTGACCTACAGTATTAAATGTAATATCGTTGCTTCTAGGCTGCTGTTAAAACGATAGTAAAGTCCGGTTAGACGAAAGTTCCTCATAAATCTCACTCCCTTTTCAATTGACCATAACTACACCTTACTACTAAATGCTCTCGTTTAAAATAGCTGGATAAGTTTTGTGTATTAACTTCGATTTTATATTTTTTTCTAAATTATTTTAATTTTCTCTTCTGTATATAAAGTGAGACATTGTGTTCCGTCTCAAAACTAAAGTGGGAAACTTATGCGATAAAAAATTGCTGGTATTTTTTTTTATCTTTTTTATTGTGGTTGCGAAAACAGAAAAAAACTATTAATACTATAAATGCGTCGTGGTATGTATGTGTGTATGTATTCTGCTATTCTCTACTGACCTTTTTTATGGAAAACACAAGCCACATTAGTGCACGGGGTACCTAATGGTAAGTGATAATTATAGAGAATATTGTCGGCATAAGCCTCATTTGTCTTGTCAGTAACTATCATTATTACGTTGTTTAATTATTTATTGAATTAACATTTAAATATATAAAACATTTCCATTTCTTAGCTTTCAGTGAACATTCATTCAAATAATACATAAAATCAGTTTTACGCTTTAGCCTGCACATGGCTGGATAGGCAGAAGGAACCTAGTACCTAGTATCTAAATACACTCAGTTCCACATTTCCGCCGATTTTTTACAGACATTGCGTATTGAGTGGCGGAACTCAGCGCCGCCTTAAAGCCAGAGTGAAGAAATGATTTTTTTTTTTTCCCCGAGTGGAGATAGAACTCACAACCGTCCCGTTACAGTCACACCCTCGTGCCCCTACGCCACGACCTCAATAAGTGCATTACTCTTCCATTTATCGTAACGCCTTGCCACAAGACTTTACAGTATTCGCTTTATAACATACTCACTCAGTAAAGAATATTTTAACGTAGATTCCCGCGTCGTGGGATTTTTTATTTAATTTAGACTTTATGAGACCCTCACATTATAGTTGTGTGGAGAAAATGAGGTTACTCTAATAACTCTCAGTTTCGTTTTTATTAAGGTTGTGTGTATTTCTTGAGGCCAGTCGTAGCGCAGGGTCACAAGTACATAATTGTAAGCGCAATGGGCTGTGGGTTCGATTCCATGAAAAAATGAAGAATTTATTTATATTATCTTTTGGGTAGTAGAAATGTTTAAAAATCTCCTTAAAGACATGCTAACAAAGAAAGAAATCACTGATCGCTGGAAGCTTTAGTGTGGCGTATGTATCATTAAGATAAGTATTTTGAAATATAACGCCTATATGAGTCAAAATGACGCATGACTATCTTTTACGTGACTTTTAATGAGATTTTAATTATAGGAATATTTTTTATAATTTTTTTTATAAATGGTTTTTTTTATAGATATATTCATTCTCTTTTGCCAAACGATAATTCTTAGTAATTATCTTTGAGTAGCGGAAATTTGTAAAAATGTCCCTACAGAGATGGTAACAACATAAATAAGTTGTAACGACCATATAAAAATTTTGATGTACATAGCTCGACGAGAACGCTTATTTGGTCAGAGTGCCTGGACGGTTTCTAAAGAGGTGCGGGTTCAAATCCCGCTATGTTAAATTTTTTATACGTTTTATTTTTTTTTTTATATACATTAATACATAAACATAGACTACATTACATATATACATAGTTTTGTTTGAGTTGGTTGAGAGATGTATTGTGTTATATATATATTGAACGGAGTGTCTTAGCACTAAGTTTCCTCTGCCTACCCTGGTATGTGCGGGATACAGCGTAAAGCTGATTTATTTATTTTAATTTAATTATCTTTTACGTACATAAAAACATATAATCTTAAAAATGAAAATAATATAGAAATTGTTATAGCTTGATGGAAATCGAAAACTAAAAACGTTATCCACTAAGTACTCTTTCACACAAAGTAAAGTTAAAGCTTATTTGAGGGATAGAGACTAAAGAGTCTATACAAATATTTGATAGGGAGTGCTTAATTGAGTTCCTCTTTATAGAGAAACAGTCGAAAATGCTTATATTATTTATGTTACGGCACAGTTGTTTGCTTTCTTCTTACTTAAACTTTAGCCTTCGTTTCTTCAAATCTTTGGTAGTGTGTGGGTTCTATGGATTACTGTCAAAAGCTCTTTTCTCCCATATAAGTATGATATGACACTCTATCTCACTGTCGTATATAGTGATAGGATTTAATTAATAATAACTATGTTCTTTTAAAGCCACTGTAGCTCAGGGATTAATGGTTTGGACGGTTAATGGTTTGATTCTTACTCGAGGAATGAATTATCGCCACTCGTGTCTTAATGAAAAACTGAGTGTTTCAACACTAGTTTCCTAGCTATGTGAGTAGCAAAATGTGAAGCTAAAAATATGTATTTTTGAAGATATCGTAATGAAGACAACTTTCTAGTTATATATATTTTACAAAATATATTTCATGAAAAACATTAATTGTTCATTTACTATTATTAATTTATTGTATTTAGACAACACGTGATGTCAGCATCAACTGATGTGCAAATTATCTAAAAGGGCTGAACGTGATAAGCGAACCGACGTATATTCTGCAAAATGGATGGAGATAAAGCTTTTCGTTGAAGACTGATACGAGTTATGCGGCTATAAATATATAGAACCTCTACTACAAATATATTTGCTATTTTTAACTTCAATCGTCTCTTGATTTTATTTGAAAATTACATTTGGAGAATCTTATGTTAAAGACTACCTGTTCTAAAATTAAAATATTTTTACATATATTGGGAACTAGGTTTTTCTATTCATACTGTGGAAACGTAGAGTATTTTCATATTTACATTCTTCGGAATGGGGATTGAATCCATGATGATTAAATAGCAAACTTATTGCATGTAAGAATTTGTCACCAAAAATGATATAACAGTGAAATGGAAACCATACACAAAAGTAATATCATCCCGTTATATTATACTAGTGGGCGCGCGCGGCTTCGCCCGCTTTTTTGCATCCTTAGGGGTGAATTCTAATAAACCACGAAACACGTATTCAATAAAATATTTTTAACAGTCTGAATTTCAAATTTTATAAAAATCGGTGTCGATTTGAAAATTTTTCCATACAAACTTTCAATCCCTATCTCATCCCTTTAGGGTTAAAATTTTTCAAAATCCCTTCTTAGTGGATGTCCAGATTATGAAAATAACCATCTGTCAAAATTTCACGTTTCTACGCACAGCGGTTACGGCTGTGCGTGCGTCCTCAGCCAGTCAGGTACATGTCCTTTTATATATATATTGAACGAAGTCTCCATTATCATTCTATGGCCCATCAAAAAGTTAGAAAGCGATGCGATATATCTGGTATATTATATGTGGAGTATGATTAAATTTTTCCTACATATTATACGGAAATATAACGCCTTACAGGCAAATTATCATGTTAAGCGCGGTGCAGTTAGTTGAATATACATATTTTGTTTCTAAGATTTTTTAGATAAAGTTGTATAATGGAGGCCATAAATGTTAGTAGGTTTTGCATTATGGATTAGCCGTACGTGCATAACCGACAGGTATAAGGGTGTAAGCGAGTTACAATGGACAGCGACGATGTGACAACTCGGTTATAAAATCGGTTATCGTTCTTCTTTATTTGACAACCGTATTCATTTTGCACTGTTTTCTTATTAAGGTTTCGTATTCGTTTAAACAACAAAGATATATCAACAAACTATTTAGAGTTCCATATATAATAAGAAAAAGTAAACTTTTATACGATCACTTTTTTGTTCATCTTTCAAGAATCTCAATATTAATCTCAGAGTGGTATCAACTGTCACGCTCATGGGGGCTATACACGTTAGGTTTCTTTAATTTTTTTTATCAGCTTCACGATGTATCCCACAAACAGCAGGGTAGGCAGAGGGAACCTTGTGTTAAGACGCTCTCTACTCTCCAGCGAGGTCTGAAAGAATTACGTGTTGAGAAGCAGAACTGAGCGCCGCGTTTTACCTCTACACCAGAGCGAAGAAATTAAAAAATAAATATATCACTAATACAATCCTTTTTTACTAGGAGGTCAGGTTATCGCTTTATTCTATGAGGCTTAAATTTAAATTTAGGAAAGTTACTTTTATTATCATAATAACATACGAGAACGCATCAGTCGAGTAGATTACGCAAGGATACACCAGTACTGTAAAATACTAAAAGCATCACTATTTGATTTCTAGATGATGATGAATGTTTAATATTATAATTATTGAAAATATATAACAATAAGCAAGATTTTATAATGAAAATGAATTATAGTCGACGAAATTAATCAATGAGATCAACACTGCTTAAATTCGATATTTTATGTAGTAAGAAAAAAACCTTATTTGATTTCTTGATTTCTTTAACTTGTTAATGTTTATGTATATTGTAATACTTAAATCAAATAAATATTGGCGCATAGGAAAAAGCGTGCGACTGTAAGGGCAACCGGTTGTGGGTTCGATTCACGCGCGTTAACGCGATTCAAGATGAAATATTAAATATTTTTATTCAATCGCTCTAGTAAAGCAGAACGCAGCGTTCAGTTCCGCCACTCAAGAAAAGAAAGATACAAGGTACGGAGTGTCTTATTACCCCGCTTCCCTTTGCCTACCCTGCTATTTACCTATAGGAGTTAAACCGGATGTCTTTACAAATTCTGAAACCTTTCCCACCTCTTATTTGTTAAAGCTTGTCTACATCGTATTTGCTTCGTTCGCTCGCTCCACAAAGAGTCGTAATGACTTTGATATTTGCATTTCTACGGTCGCGTCTGGTAATTTCCTTACTTTTTAATTATTTTCAGCATAACCAATTTGTTGACTTAAAGAAAATTAATAAGTTGTTAAGAAACGATCTAATAAACTAAAATAATAATTAAAAAATAACACGGTTTTTTTTAATGGCGGTGTGTGTATGTAATAACATTTCAACTTTAATAATTTTAGCTTACCAAAAAATATATTAAGCCGCCGTAGACTCACAGCACAGAGTGTGATTCTCGTTGGTTCGATTTCCCCTCGAGAGCTCGTTGGTTCGATTTCCCCTCGAGTAAATAAAATCTTTAATATTTTATTTCATTTCCTCGCTCTGTTGACAAGGAAAAGCGCGACGTTAAGTTCCGCCACAAACACAATGCCACAAGATGGAGAGCGGAGTGTCTTAGCTCTATGCTTCCTCTACCCACCTCACTATATACTGGAAACAACGTGAAGCTGATAAAAAAAATTAAAACTTTTATTTTTTTAAATTATAGAACATATTATCACTAAAAGATTTTACATATTACGATGTATCACTGTGAAGATAGCGGAAAATTAGTATGAGGCTTATTCGGGCGTCCCTTAATCAGTACTATATGCGATTCGTATACGAGAATACGAAATAGTGACTTGTAATTCTCGATTATTTTGGTCCAATTGCTTCCTGTTGCAGAGCACTTTCATCTGATGCCTCACTTGTACTAGCAGCTTTAGTATCAAATTTTGGCCCCCTAATAAAACTATTACTTATAGATTTTTTTCCTGAACTAGTACTACCTGTGGATGTTAGCTGTCAAATTGCCAAATCTCATAATTTTAGGTCAACCGGAAGTATCCTTTTGATTTTGATTGCCTTTATAGCGTCGAAATACGCGTTTTTTGCTGTATAAACGGCCATATCTTTGTTTAAGTAAAACTAGAAATACGTTTTTTTTTTCGGAATTCATGAGCCCGTTGATCTGTTTGAATGTCAATTCGATATCTCCAAGCGGTCATGAGATAAAGGCTCTTGACATACAGACAGATGGGCAACAAAGTGATCTTATAAGGGTTCCTTTTTTCCTTAAAATGTACGGAACCTTAACAGAAGTCAAATTAAAATCACTTTTTTTTCAATAAATGAACATTTTGTGCACTCGTTAATTTAAATATTTTTGAACTGAAATTAACCAGATTAATTATAATTAACAGCGCGCTGTTTACTTGCAAGTAACAAAGTAAAAAAGTAAATGTATGGATAAGCGCATCACCAGCTGAACGCTTAGCCCGATCGTGCCTCTCTATCGCTTGTTCCGCGCTCCCGCACGTTCCGAAATGTCACCAGACTTGTTTTTTCGTGCGTGCAGCCGTCGTTCAACGATTTACAATTTTTACCTATTACTTCAAAAAACAGGTAAACTTTATAACTAAACGTTAAATCTTCACGTTTTTCAAATTTTGTAGACGATGTGTGTCGGTTGGTGTAATTCAACATTTCTTTTTGTCTAGATAAAATGTCAGAACGCCTGCTTTAAACATTTATATTAAAATAATATAAGGAATTTTCAGTATTTCAGTCAGACACACTCCAACTGCGCCACGACGACGTTAGCATTTTTTATGATATGATATTGTAATATTTTGAATAATTTTGGTATTTTAATTTAAGTGATATTGCGTTAAAATATCCCGCATATAGCAGAGTAAATACAGGGAACCTAGTGTTAAGACACTGTACTGTTTCTATAACATTTTGGAGACAATGTGTGTTAAGTGGCAGAGATTAAAAGCCGTATCTAGCTTTGTTACCGAGTAGGATTCGAATTCACAATCGCATCACTGCACCACGACGACCACAACTAGCCTGAAACGCCCTCATACTATATCATCGAATAAATAACATCAATAGTAATAATTATAGAGAAACAACTGAAAACAGCAAATAAGAGAGAAATATTAGAAATAATTCCATGAATGACTGCCATTTTCTTTAGTCGGCGCGTAGGCGGTCCCACGACTACCAAAAACGCTGACAAACTTCTAAGCTATGCGTCACATTGCTGTTCCGGATATAACGAGGGATGCGATAACTACTAGGAAATTACCACGTCAAAAATAGGATATTTTTAATATGAAAATAACCAAAAGGTCACAAAATCATATATTTTTTTCAACCGGCTTCAATAAAATGAGGTTATGGATTGTATGAAAGTGCGTCTATCTGTGTATCTATCGTTTGAACTGATTCATGCTGTTTGTATATTTGAGTATAACTTAATAATTATGAAGCTTCAGGCTGTGTACCGCGTATGTATGGGCCTTAAGGGTCCATACGTGATAATATAGAACATTCTTTTATATACTTTAACTTGTAAGATAACCTGGGATTCTAGTGATTCCCACGTCCGTTTCCCTCTTTTCGTCGAATCCTCGAGAAATTGCGTATTGCGAATGGCGGAACTCGACGCCGCGCTTTGTCTTTTTACCGGAGCCAGGAAATGAAAATATTAGACATTTCTCGGTAAAGACGATATAACGTCTGCATACAGTTGGATTATTTCCTGAGTCAAAAATACGTTGAAATCTATTAGAATATATTAAATTAGGTTCATTAATTGATTTTTTAATATTTACTTAGACATTACATAAATATAAGATTATCAGTTTTTTGATAATATTATTATTATTTTTTTATGTAATGTAAGTTCCTATTGAGCAGGAGTTAGTGGCCCCTGTTAACAAGAATAAAATAAAAATGGTACGTGATCGAGAGAAGATTGGAAACCCCTGATCTAGAATAATATCCAGTCAGATCATAAGCAGTTTATGATATAGAGAATTCTAGGCCAGGCATATTTCGCATAACCTCATTTTCTAATAAAGATCAAATTGCTGTCTCCATAAAATATATCAAAGAGTATTTAGATACTAAAAGGTTATAGGTGATAGTGCTTAATATTGATGTCGAGATTTAATAACTGTATATATCGAAATAGATATAAAGACTCAATCTTTAATTCTATTTCGATATATACTATTGTATCGTAATTCCTACTGTTGCGTAGCGGCAGTGTAAACAAGATGGTTGTGGATTCAAAAATTATTTACTTTATAATATAATTTATTTACTTCCCCGATAGGAATCGAACCCACAAGCGCCTCGTTAACACGCTTTGATACTACACCTAAAAATTACGACTTTCGAATTTAGGTAATTATTAACATATATATTATGATATATGGTAGATGTATCGTGATATTTACTTAACTATAATTGATGTAAAATGAAACAGTAATTTATGTTGCGGACTTGCTTGTGTTCCATCAAATATAACCTAATATAATCTAAATTGAGGCCAGTCGTGGCGCAGGGGCACAAAGTTTGATTGTAAAACCGACTGGTTGTGGGTTCGATCCCCACTAGAGGAGATGAAAAATTTACTTATATTTATATTTCCATTTCTTCGCTCTGGTATCGAGACTCAGCGCGGCATTGAGTTCGGCAGAAAGTAGGAACGGAGTGTCTTAACACTAGGTTCCCTCTGAATACCCTGCTGTCTGCGGGATACAGTGTGAAGCTGATTATTAACACCTACTAGGGTAGGCAGAGGGAACCTTGTGTTAACAAGCTCCTCTGCCTACCCCACGGTGTAGGGTTCCCCACCCGTCGAAATCTGCCGAATTTCGGAGGCATTGCGTATTGAGTGGCAAAAGTCTACACCGCGCTTTGCCTCCACACCAGAGCAAAGTATACATTTAGATAAATATTTAAGCGAAAATATACATTTAAATAAATATTTAATTTTCTCGAGTGGAGATCGAACCCACAACCAGCCACTTTTATAGTCACATACTGCGCCATGACTGGCCTCAAAAATATAAAAAAAATACATAATGTCTACTACATAGAGCGACAGTAGACAAAATATTATACAAAAATTGTGTTATTCCGTTATTCGGAACCATTTAGTTAGCTATTTACGTTCAAACTTTTATACAGCAGTGACATTCTTACAGGATATTTTGAAAATAAACCACTTTTATTGTTACTTGCAAAATTTTGTTAATAGATTTTCGTCACGAATAATGTCAGATTTAGAAGTTTCTTCTATACGTAAAATACCTACCTACTACCAACACTACCTACATACTGTACCTGAGGGGTATTAAAGCGAAAGCGCTTTAGTCAAAAATACATATTATTAAACTGTGCATACTTAAATATTTGTCAATTTTGAAATATTATAATATAAATTTATTTTGATGAATATTATTTGAATAACGTATTAACTAGTTTAAAAAAATTTAAAGTGCTATTCCACACTTAGGAAAGAAAAATACTTACATAGAAAACGTATAAAAATTTGAACGTAGCGGGACTCGAACCCGCTCCTCCTGGAAACCGACCAGGTGCTCTGACTATTGAGCCACACATTCTCATCAAGCTACGTAAAATGTCTACGTAACTTGATGAGAACGTATGGCTTTTTTTATTTGTAAACATAAAAAACCGTTTCAATTAATAAAAAAATAAAACATAATTAGATGAACTCAATTAGCAATTAATTAAAAAGTTATAATGAAAGAAAGTTTATGAAAGACTGACAGTTGTGTTGAAGAACGCGGATTATAATTTACGTTGAAAACAAATTTTGTTTATTTTAACATTCGTTTAACATTAATCTAACAGAGGGTCTATTAAAAAAATCTATTAAAATATTTTATTAAATTTTACTTATAATTAATTAAATATATGACATACGCACAAAGTGGACAACTTAAATTAATTATAATTACGGGTAAAATTTCTATGGTTAAAATAACCTCTCATTTTAGCTTCACGCTGTACTATTGCTAAGACACTCCGTTCCCATTAATACACTTACCCATTTTCCAAATTCTGGAGTTATTGCTTGTTGAGTGATGCATCTCAACGGTGTGCTTTGTCTCGTCACCAGAGCGAAAATAGGAAAATATTAAATATTTAATTTCCTCAAGTGGGAATCAAGCCCAGAACCTGTCGCATCTACAGTCGCACGCGCGTGCCCCTGCGCCACGACTAGCCTCTACATGTATTAAGACCGGAATAAAACAAAAGAAAATACTTAACTATTATCTAACCAAGAAATTTTAAAATCTAAGCAATCTACTACCCAAAAAAAGTGAGGAACGGAGTGTCTTAACACTAGGTTTCCTCTGCCTACGCTGCTAGGTGCGAAGTGCGAAGTTGTAAAGCTGATTAAATTCAGAATATTAAAAATATTTTATTGAACACGTGTTTCGTGGTTTTTAGAACTTACCCCTAAGAGTTCCAATAAGCGGGTGAAGCTGCGCGTGCCCATTAGTATCATATTAATAACATTTAGAACAGCAAAATATATAAGCCTGTCTATTTTTTATATAGACCTATGGACTCATATCAATGTAGGCACATACTTACCAATATTAGTCCTAAACACACAAACATCTTATGTGGAAAATTGATCTTTTTTTCTCTAGAAATCTAATTCTCCATTAACAAAATCAAACATTGCTTGATCTATTACGAAACCAAACATCTAGTACATGCTTGGGCTAATGAGCTTATCTTCAACAGATATCAATTTATCATAAATAGCCATCATAATATTATAATTTATCATATATGCAGGTATTATAGTGCTGCTCGTGGCACAGCGTCGAAGTCTAACTGTAAAAGCGACGGTTATGGGTTTGACTCCCATTCAGCTGAATGATTATTTACATTTTTTGGTTCTGGCAAGACCAAACACAGCGTTGTGCCACTTACACACTTTAATCGAATATTATACAAAAATTAGGGACGGAGTGTCTTAAAACTAGGTTTTCTCTGCCTGCTGTCTCGCTATCTGCAAAGAATAGCGTGAAGCTATTAAATACAGGTATTATTAGTCCATAATTATTATAAACCAGCGGTCCCCGTGCGGCTACGCCTTGAAATATTCAAACGTTTATTTAAGTGTATTTAAGAAGAAACCGGCCAATTCCGAGTCGGACTCGCCCATTGAGGTTTACAGGTGATGCGTTGTACTAGCGGCCCGCCCGCGGCTTCGCCCGCTCAAGCTACATGATTATTGATCTAATAAAGAGAAACGACTTCTAAAATTCCTATAAGGACTTTTGATTGTTTTGAATTAAAAAATACGACCATATGTTGATATTTGATATTTATAAAAATACATAAAGCTAATTATTATTATACGTATATATTTTTGTAACATTATGTGCGTCTTACGTATGTAATGTACGTCTCATCATATTTTTAAAACTCTGTTAAATATATTATTGTTACATATATTATTAGCTAAATGTACAATTGGTAAGTATGTAGTTATTACAGAGTACACGTAGAAAGGAT
>DWAN01005069.1:0-11553 GCA_018230445.1 Heliconius hewitsoni
ACCAGTCGGTTTACAGTCACACCTTGTGCCGCTGCGCCACGACCGGCCTCAAATTTTTTTCGGCCGCGGGTTTTCTAAATGAGTATAAATTACTTCTCGAAATGATAGAAAAGCTACAACTACTTCAAATGTTTTACAACGTAATAACCAAGTCATTTGCATTACAATGTAAACAAATCGAACCTGTACCTGTAATTTTGTATGCCGTTTGTCAATTAAGTAAGACACCATAGGTTGGCCGCTTGTAATACAAAAGCTGGATATTCTCATACACTGACTATTATTTACTTTGTTACAGTTCAGATGAAAATAGATGTCTATAAACATTTAAATTACAGTGTGTGGTGGTTTTTGTTCTGTAAATTAGTAAATTAGTAATGGAAATTGGTTTTAGACATTTAAAAATGAATTTTATGAAACTAACAAACTTCTTTCTTTGTCTACTAGTTTAAATTACGAAACGAAACTTTTAGTGTTGGATAATCCTTTCATCAAAGAAGAATAAGCATATACCATATTATATTACATTAATACTTTCGATGTAACTTAGTTGTTGAACCAAGGACACGAAGTCGCAAGTATCAATGGGTTATAAAATTTGTTAAATGGGTAAAGAAAAAGAAAGTAGTAAAACAAATGAGATTACATTCTGTTTTCTAGAATCAGAGAAGAAACCTTCCCATTTTAAGGATTCACTGTGCTCATCGGCCATCGCGGTGAAGGAGCTCGTAGCGGTAGTGTCTGGGGCTGTCAATTCTTTTTTTTTTATTGAAAAGGACAAGGCAAACGAGCGTTCGGATCACCTGATTACCGCCGCCCACGGCCCCGCGCAACACCAGCCGTTGTGGCTGGTGCGTTGCCGGCCTTTAAGGAGATAGACGCGCTTTTTGAAGGTACCCATGTCATATCGACCTGGAAACACTGTCGCGGGTAGGCCATACAGTTCCGTGGCACGTGGGAGGAAGTTCCTACGAAACCGCACAGCAGTGGATTGCGACGTATCCAGGGGGTATACTCAAATATAGATTTAGGACTCCTTTAATTAATTCCGAATATTTTTACGTATAACACTTTAATAAAATGTATTATACATCTTTTTTGTCTTTTAACGTATAGTTTTAGTGAAATAGCAGGTTTTATCCAAGTTGCGGTAGAACGTTTTTCGACTTAAGAATAAATAAATATACAATGACTTCTTTTTAGCATCAGTCATGTGCATTTAAATAGGTATTATCAAACAAATGCCGAAATATTTTTGGACCAATTTAATGTTACTAAAACGTTCTTATAGGTTCTCGAAATTTTTATGTGATCATAACTTTTGTTGCCATCACCTCGGTAAGAAAAATATGTTAGTCCAATTACTGCTAATTCAAATCTATACATGTAATAAACTTGTAATAACTCAATGCTGTCTTGTCGGTTTGTCCTCTGTGCGTTTGAGCACGCTTATGTCAGAAATGACTAAACCGATTTAAGTGCAGTTTCATTATTATATTTTGGCAAGCAAGTGTTTATTTTATTTAAATCGGTTCATAAACAAAAAAGTTATGTCAGTTTAAACTTATATGTTCGACTAAAAATTGTTACAAAATTACTATTTTATTAAATTATATTATCTGGCCGATATTATCTTTGAAATTATAATGTTATTATTAATTGTGTAGTTCCAGCGGGTGAAACCTCAAGCGGTTCGCTAGTATTAAAATTCACACATTTACAAAACACTCAATAACTTCAAAACATTACTTTCATTGGACCAATGAAATCCAAGAAAAGTAGTGAGAAATAAGCATTACCGTAATTAGTTTTCAGTCATAAATGTTTTATAGTACAATTAACATACAACTATATTAGTTAGGCATCGACAGCTGCTGCCTTCCCACCAATATCTCGCGTTTAAGTAAAAGTCAATCGATTAGCCACATACGAAAAAAACTTTACGCTTGCAATTTAGTTTTAATTATACTCACGATCGTCAATTAATGTTTAATTAATTGCCACAAATGTATAGAACATCAGTTTCGACCTAGGTTCAGTTAAATGTTAATAAACTTCTCAAGAAGCAGCTGCCGAAGATTAACAATCGTTGTAGCTTGCTGTTTGTAGTTTCCTTAGATCCTCTGTTTTCCTAATTATTGGAACTGTCAGTTGATCTTGTGCCTTATTTCTTTCCGTTCTAATTTCGAATTAGAAACAGTATACTGAGTTGTGCACCTAAAGTCGAAGTAAATGTCATTGTGATGAACTTTATGAGGATTAGTCGTACCCACAACTTAATTCCTGTGCATTTTATGTCGTTACAGTTTCATGCTGTATGCCGCCAGACACTCAGTTTTCCACTTTTCGCCGAATTCTGGCCGCATTCAGTGTTGAGTAGCGGAATTCAACGCCGCGGTTTGCTTCGACACCAGAGCGAAGAAATGGAAATATTATATTTCATTTTAAATGGAATTTCATCGGAAATATGAAATATAAATATTATCTGCGCCATTACTGACCTCAACATTAAGACGTAAATTGGAAAATTCCGTTTTTTTTGCTGTTCCCCTAGGAATTTTGAAAAACTTCTCATAGTGGTCTCCTACATAATTGGTGCTACAAAATATTTCAGGCAATTCCTTTGTTCCAGTTATTCTGTTCAGACGATTAATTATAATTAAAGAAACAACTAATACCAATAAGGGCAATTATTTAAAGATATTCCATGGGAAACTAGAGTAGAAGCTATTAAAAATCTTTTGTAATGAAGGTCATAATTATGATTTGTGTCTAAGACTCTTAACTTAAGAACTACTACTAACTAGGTTTTATCAGCTTCAGCTTCAGCGGGATATAACCATATCCCGCACATAGCAGGATAGGCAGAGGGGGGGAACTAAGTGTTAAGATAACCCATTTCCCATTAAGACACTTCCGTTCCCTACTTTCCATCGCGTTACTGAGGCATTGCGTATTAAGTGGTGCAACTTTGACTCGTTACCAGGGCGAGAAAAATGAAACTTTTAAATATTTTATTTTCATTCCCCTGAGTGCGAACTTACAATAATCGCTTGCCACTGAGTTCCGCGGTTTCTAACAAAATAAGTATTATAGTTGTGGGTTCGATTATCTGATCTAATAAAACAAACTTCGTCACTCAGTGTAAAATTTTTTTTTTCTTTTTTTTAAATTCAAGCTGTATCCTGCATATAGCAATGTAAGCAGAGGGAACTTAGTGTTAAGAAT
Source organism: Heliconius hewitsoni (assembly GCA_018230445.1). Classification (NCBI taxonomy): domain Eukaryota; kingdom Metazoa; phylum Arthropoda; class Insecta; order Lepidoptera; family Nymphalidae; genus Heliconius; species Heliconius hewitsoni. The sequence goes on from DWAN01005069.1 coordinate 3,229, forward strand.
TTTCGTCCCCCAATTTACATTACATTATCAGGACTTTTCGCTACTCAAAGCCAAGACTTATTTAAATTAGCAAGACTTATTTCAGAATATAATTTATAAAAAAAGTCAATTTCGTATCTGTCAGTCTAATGAAGTCATTAAAGAACTAGACAGCTGTATGTGAATTATTAAATGCTAATTACACGAATACATCGGCATTATGTTTCGGTTGCCTTTAATTCACTTTGTGTGTCATTTGACCTGAATATTCTATAAAAGTTGGTACTTTTAGCCTTTGAACGTTTGTATCGAATTTAGACGTGAATTATTTATACTTCGTGGTTTAATATGTGAATTAGTTTTTTGAAATTTTGTTTTTTTCTTAGCGAGCCATTTGGTTTTGAAACTAAACACACAATATCTTAAGAGACAAATTAACTCCCATAAAATATGTAAGTTTTGCATGATACGAAACCTGAATTTCTATTTAAATTGAAATCTTTGTGAATTTTATCCAAATTTTGATACTATTTTTAACTTGATAATAACTTGAATACGACAAAAAAAAAATATTTTATTAAAAATTACTTTCACGCTTTCCCACATGTACAGAGGTACGCAGATAGAATCTAATGTTAAGACACTTCTTTCTCCACTTTCTGCCCATATTTGCGAATTTGAGACATTATTTATAAAGTGGTGGAGGTCAAAGCCGCGCTTTATCTACAAGAACAGAGAAATAAATAATCAATCTTCCGAATCGAGGTGAAACTCACAACCATCGCATTTACACACAAACGCTATACCACTGCGCCACGACGGCTAAAAATAAGAAAAACATATACACATAAAGAAGTCCTTGCTCTAATAAAGTCCGTCAAACCGTAGCGCATTTTAAATTTAAAGGACGAGAATAAGGACAATTTTTACATAATTCTAAACAGTTTTAACTTGAAAGGACAGAATATTCTAGTCAGGTGAGGTCGGCAACTGTTTCCTTCTGTGCAACGTCCAATTATTGAGGAACGGCTGTCTTGTTGATTTATAACATTAATTGGTGTTTCGCAATTATATTCATTGAGTTAGGTTATACATTCTATATAATAATTTATTGCATTTTCATTCTTTTTAGCTTTGTCCCATATTGCATTGTTTTACCTCTGCATCTTCTTTTTGGGTCCAATGCCATTAACCTCTTCATACATGCCTTCCGGAGAATCATCACGTTTTTGACGTGACCTTCCATCAGTATCGTACATGAAAATAAAACAAGATCGTCCACTGTCTTTCTTAGCATTCACTTTCTGTTTCTGACTGTCTTTCTTCGTGTGTTCATTTTTTTTTTGCTATTCTATTGTCACAATTATTTTCTATGTTCTCAAACTGAGCATGTTATTCTTCAATTTCACTCTTGCCATTCTGTGAATCTCTTCATTGCAATTGACTCAGCACCTCCTACAAAGAGAACGATTCTTCACAGCATTTATCTACCCTTTTCTGCATTCATTACGACGCGACTCTTTTTGTCTATACAACCTTGATATTAAGAGGTCATCTGTAAAACGAAACCTAAACATTGCCATATGTATAGACCGAAGTTGCTCCAGTTTGTGAGTAATGCGAAACAAACACACCAACCTTGACGTATGTGCCATTGACGCGATGCAAATGCAACGAAACTGGGTCTAATTAAATTTCAAAGCATCGGTGCGTAGAGGACAAACCTTAGTTATGGTGAACTGCAGATGCTGTACCGTTAAATGTGTTAGACAAATATATATTTGAATACTTTTAATAATGGAAACAATATAAGAAATACAAAAAGTAGAGAATCCAAGGTCAATCTTCAAAGGAACGAAGGAAGGAAAGATGACGATAAAATTTGAACTGGCGAACATTCCCAATTATATTCGATAGTAGAGATATGAAGCTAAGTCTGTGTGTTAATTATTTTTAATATAAAACCGGACAAGCGCGAGTCGGGCTCACTCACCGAGGCTTTCGTACAAAATTGGAAGTCTCGAGCTTTTTCTGAAATTCAAGCTTAGCTTAGACAGTGCCCTTTCATCTGAACATCACTTGAACTAGTGGCTTTAACATAAAAATTTGCCCCCCTTTGAAGGCTATTATTTTTTCCTAATTTTTGGTCAACCGGAAGTAGTAGGAAGTAGTTTATAGTGTCAAACTACGGCCATATCTTTTTTTTAAGTACATATAAAAATACTATTTTTTCAGGAAAACAAGGGACCGTAAATTTGAGAGCAAAGTTGAATTTGGACTCGATATTTCCAAGCGTTCCTTTGAAAAAGGTTCTAGACAGACAGACAGACGGACAACGAAGTGACCTTATAAGGTACGGATTGATTATTCCATTAAATATCAAAAACCACATAAAATATCTACTCTCTCGTGATATTTTTCATGTTTTCAAATACAAAACCATCATCAATTATTGTAATATTAATGTATCCTGGAATTCCTTTTGTAAATAGAACCTAGTCTTAACACACTCCACTCTACACTTATAATAAAACACTAAAAGTAAATAGTAAAGAAAACTAAATAAGTTCCAAGATCCCCTGCATCTGTACTAACTGTTGCTGGTGCCGTACAGACAGACGTGACGGTGAACACTTTTGTATTGATTCTCGTCGATCCGGTGGAACTTACCAACGTCTCGTATTGCCGAGTTTTGGCTGGACAAACATTGCATAGATAGTGATATGGTTTTGATGACTATCAAAATTTATATAAGACCAGATTTTATTGCTTAAGTCAAGGTATTATATCAAAATTAAAATGAATCGCAAGTTTAACCTATCGACTCGGTTATCGATCAACTGAACACCATGGTTGCGGATTCGAATTTAAATAAACGTATATTTAAAAAAATGTTTTTCTACACCAATTACACTGAATATAGCGTTGAGGACTAACAATTCACCACTCTCACACCATAAAAACAGAAAGTGGAGAAAGTTGTACAGTTTGAGAAAAAATACAAAAATATATAGCCCATATTGAGCTCAGCTTAGTTGACCTATTTCTAACTTTTAGGATCCATTTAAATATAGGTTACATTCCTAATAGCTCTAAGTAGAGTTGCGTGTCAAACATAAAATTAATTTATGCTTTTAAAAGACAAAGTAGTTTTATATTATTGTATTACTAACAATGTATGAGAACTTCAGAGGAATAAATTAACAGAATTATTTTCTTAGTATAATTATGTCAAATTATCACCATTATCATAGATATAGCAAGTTCGATTCCCTCTCAATGCAAATATTTGTAAAATTTATGAATACGAATATATATACTTATTATGACATATAAGCTTCATAATTAAAATAGCATTTAATTAATTTTCTATGACATAAAAAAAGTTAGAAATTTAATTTCATTAATACAGATATAATAGTAATATTAAGAAATCCAACAAAAAAAAAAACCAAATTCCCTATTAATCGTCACAATGTGCCAATAAGTAATTTAGTCTAGACAACATCAAGTAAAGCATGAAAAATTCGCCAAACCTTTGTCTGGTCGTTTTAAAAAGGAGGGGGTGTTAGGGGGGTGGGCTAAAATCAATAGGGGTGGAATGGATCCTACGGCTTAAGTGGACGTCGGCCCCGTCACTGTTTGCGTTTAAAACCGATGTGAAATAATTAATATTTACTCCTTTTATTGGCTATTTTTTGGGTAAATTTTTACTCGACCGGGTGATGTTACGTGATTTCAGAATAGAGAGTTAGGATACTTTTTACTGTATAAGATAGACGTGGGTTCTGGGTTCGATTCTGAATTGAGGGAATGTTTATAACTAAAATATTTTTGGTTTTCATTACAGCTAGATAAAATGTGAGGCCGATATTCTACCAATTGACTCCCAATGTCTGATTGCAGAGTAACTAGGTTTTAACTTGTATCATATAAAAAATGCTTATAAATATATAAAAAAACAATCGTCAATGGTGTATTATACCATTTTTAAATGGAAAAATACCGATAAAGGGAATTTATTAGTAATTTCACTCTATTTTATAAAATACCAATGTAGTGTAAAAAATATTTCTTGTAAAATTAAATAAAAGTTTAGGTTTGCCAGTGGAGAGGCCTATATTCAAAAGTGGATGAGAATAAGCTGTTGATGAGGCTGATGACATTTTTACTCCTTGAAGATAACTTAGATACTATTTTTAGCTTCACTCTATGTCGCATATAGTAGGGTAGGCAGAGGGTATTGCGTGTTGAATAAAACTACTCAACAATTAATTTCCTGGAGTGAAAATTGAACCTACACCTATAGCATTAACAGTCATATTTTATTTAAATATTCATCCATTCGCCATAACAGAAGTATGATTTATAGTTAAACTAAATACTAAATTCGTTTATTCAACATCGGTGTAAATGCCTTATTCCTAAGCTGGTCACGTAGAGCGTTAATCACGTCGCTCTTAGCTATCCCCGTGGTACCCTAAATGAGATTACTCTAATGATTTCATACATTACTTACAGTTAAATAAACTTTAGACCTTAAGGAATCATTGTAATTATGTGTTATAAATTAAATTAAATTTAGTATATTAAAAATAAGCTTAGGTGCCTGTCAGTAAAATAAGTAACTGTAGAGTTTTATATGAATAGATATCGAAATAAATATATATAATATTATAATTATCAAAGCTTTTACCAAACCAAATAAAATCTGAAACTTAAATAATAGGGGGCCGTCGCGTCGTGGTGCAGCGACAGAACAGTTAATTGTAAAACACGAGGGTTGTGGTTTCGATGACCATGGTTTGTATGAATGGAATATTACATTTGTTTTCCGGTAACAAAAGAAAGCATGGCGTTGAGTTCCGCCACGCTAAGCATAATGTTTAGACGGAAAGCGAGGCACATTAGGTTCCTTCTGCCTACCCTACCTTCAATGGAGACTACAGCGTGAAGTTAATAAAAAAAGTAAGTAATAAACTATTAATTAAAAACTCTCGCTCCAACTAACATTACCATAATATTATATTGATTTTAAACAACTATGTTTATTCTAGGAACACAGGAATATAGGTTACATGACATGTGGTGCCGATGCCTGAATCAACAAGTACGGCTGGTTGGCTTTAGTAGAAACAGATTTCAGTTTTGTTTCATTTAAAATGGTCTTTTATATGTTTTATACATGTATGAATGTATGGTCATTTTAAATGAAATATTTAGTTGTGTATTAATTAACTTGTAATATTCGTTGAGTAATAATATTTATTTTATTAATGATATGTCTAAGAACAAGCGTAATTAAACATACCTATAAAAGATTTAACTTTTTTTAAAAAAAAATTCATCTTTATAGCATTGTTTTTTAATTTTTTTTTAATTTTTTCCCGCAGATTTTTTTTATAAGAAATCAATCCTATTTCATAGAAGTATATTAAAATTGTTACCTTTAACAAGTTTTCTAAAAAAATTCACCACCAAGTCCATACACGGAAGCTCCAACACATATAAGGTGGAAATGTACTGGCAGCATATTAGATTTTGTTTGCAAAATAGCTTCCTTGGTAATAATGTGAAAAATTCTAATACATTTGCTTTACAGCCTCAGACTTATTTGCCTTGCATCCCTATTACTTTTAGGATAAATACAGGTATGTCTAACATTTTTAAAGTACACTTTGAAAGAAAAATATTTTTTTGTCTAAGAAAGCAGAAACAGATATCTTTTTCACATTTTATTTATCAATTATCTTAACGTTATGAATAACTGTCATCTGATTAAATAAATAACTTCTTTTTATTGTTCTTTTTATTTTTTTATTTTTATTTCAAGAATTGAGGCCAGCCATGGCGCAGGGACATACACGTGTGACTGTCAATGCTAGGTTGTAGGTTGCTAGGTCGATTCCCACTCAAGGTAATGAAATGTTTTCATTTCATCGCTCTGGTGTCGAGGCAAATTAGGGAGTTGAGTTCCGCCACTCAACACGGAATGCCTTCAGAACTTGGCGGAAGATGAGGAGCGAAGTTTCTTAACACTAGGTTCCTTCTGCCTATCCTGCTTCACGCGAGGTGCAGCGTGAAGCTGAAAAAAAAAATTAAGAACTGTAAAGGAAAAATTAGAAAAAAAGAGAAGAAATAATAGAAGGCTTATAGGAAAAGTTGAATTCCCTAATGCCGTTTCTTCACTTGTTTTTACATTTTAGGCGTTTCCCCGCACAGCAGGCTAGTAGTAGTGACGTGTAATGAGAAACTTAGTGTTAAGACACTATTGTCTCACTCGCATTTGAAGCATTTATTTTTAAATTTAAATGAGATACGGTTGCAAGTGCTATTTTCAATATAATAATTCCTTAGAGTGGGGATTCAATTAGCTACCATAACCCTGATGGACGCTGTTCCACTGCACTACAACGGTTTCAATACTTTGGCTTTTAATCTCTTCAAAGTTTGAAATTGGGTTGTTTTTAACTTTAAAGAACGCAGTCATTAATATTCTACATGAGATTTGGTTCGATTTCATGTAAATAAAATAAAAATACTTCGCATTGGCCATTACAGGTCCTTCATGTAAACTGGCCCTAAATACTTTTTATTTATTTTCTTAGTTGTAAACGATTTCAAAGCAAAATTTTCCTATAAAATCTTTTCTTTAATATTCGATTAAGGTCTGTTTGTTTTTTTAACCAATTTACATAAAACGAAGTCTAATATGATTGGATATACATGAAACGGAGCGTATACATACACAAGAAATATACATATATTTTTATTGCGTTGATTTAGAAGCTTTTTTTGTTCCATGTTTCGAGGGATCATAGCTCTAAATATATGATATTCATTTAAGCAAATTGATCCTATAAGGGTTTAGTTTTTATCTATTTAGGTACAAACTATAAAAATAAAAAATAAATTACGTAAGTATAATATAAGATAAAATACAGTTCATCTTCTAATATTATCACCGTCGTCGGCCCTATTGTCTTACTTACAGTACGGTGTTAAGGTACCTTTTCAAAACATTATATGGTTCATGAAGATAGGTTAAGACATATCACACATTGTAGATTATTCTGTCACAAGACAAAAGACAAGAAAAGACGAAAAATCTATGGTAAAGTAAGTATGTGATAACAAGATCATCGAGGAAGTGAATTATTTTCATTTTCTCATTATAGTAAAGAAGACAAAGCGTGGCGTTGAGTTCCGCCACTCAACATGTCTCAAGAATTCGACGGATATTGGGACATGGAGTGTCTTGAGAATAGTTTTTCTCTGCTTACCTTGCTATATGCGGGGTGCAGCGTGAATCTTAAGAAAAATACTAAGCGTTGTACTCTCCAGTGTGCAGCTAACCTTGTAAATCCTTATAAATCTCAGTCAAAAGTCTAGATAATAATGTTTGGAGTGTCACATCCGGTGATGTCACGTTCAAATGAAATAATTAAACACAAGTATTAGTTGTAATACTTAATTATCGTATTAATTTATATTATCTATACTTTCATCATATCTATTCATATTATGTTACTTAAAATTCTGTTAGTTTTATATAAACTATATGTACGTCTTTGGTTCTAAAATATCTGAAATAAATAAATAAATAATGAAAAAAATATCGTTTTACAAGCTTTGTAAAATTATATTCTTTTTTCTTATCAATATCAATTTGTTTTTCAATATGATATGATAAAACGAGATTATCAGCCTATTATGTATCATACCCTGTGAATTAGATCTTCTTAACTCAACTATTTGAATACTATTTGAATAAAATAGTTTAACAATTTGTTTTTTCAATAAAGTAGGCACACTCAAGAATAGTAGAGAAATCTTAGGGCACTTCTAAGAGAGGGGTTCAAATCCTACGACACGTGATGTTTTTTTATAAATGGTTTTTAATACAGTAACCGCCTTCATACTTCACAGAATGTAGAAAAACATGACAAAAAATATGATAAATTTCCTCACCATGAACTTCAATGTACGGATTTGACCTTAAAGTTATAATTTACATCAAAATCAAATTTAGCGAAGGCCAGGACATTACAATATATGGATTAGGCTAGGTTAGGAGTTAGGACCTACATATGTATGTCAAATAAGTTTTTTGTTTGACCAAATCAATGTCTTTTTATTATTCGTCTAGACAAAACTGCATTTCGTCGAGGTCACTGCATACCTAGGACGTAATACATTAACAGTTTCCTGTCGAAATATGTAGCAGAAGCAAAATTTTAATGTTAACTAAAAATAATGTTAATTTTGGTTACGATAATTACACAGCAGAGCCTTATATATATATATATATATATATATATATATATATATATATATATATATATA
>DWAN01005070.1:0-11552 GCA_018230445.1 Heliconius hewitsoni
GCAGGATGTCTTCACTACACCCTAGGTTCCCTCTGCCTACCCTGCTGTGTAAGGGAAACAGCGTGAAATTAAAAACCTACGTGACAAGTGTATTGTCTTGGTTGCGTGCCAATTCAGGTATTAAAAAATCCCGTTCACTTCCAGGAGGTGGTACACTTGATAATGTGCTTCCTTAATCAGTATTAATTTAGGTTTCTCATTGATTAAATTCCTACTGCACGTGATAACTGTTTTAAATACAACGCTCACACACTGTAGACGCAAAATAGGGTTGAAGGAACTAGTGAATTTAATATAACGTATTTATATAAATTTTCGATTTGTCGTGGCTCACAAGCATGGACATAATGCCTCCAGAATTTAGCGAAATATTGGGAACGGGGTGTCTTAACACTAGGTTCCCTCTGCCACTATTTGCGTAATCTGTATATGTAAAGTGATTACATTTCTATGTTAACTTTCATAATGTTTTCTCATATTAATTAATATTAATATGAGAAAACATTATGAATTTCAAAAAATTTATCTAATGATAAAACGTTAATTCAAATCATGCAAACTAGAAAAAAAAATGTAACAGATTGTGAATTTATAAGTAAGTATTGTCGACTAGTATCAGTTTTTACATGTAGACATTATAGACATATATATATATATATATATATATATATATATATATATTAGTCTCCAAGTTTAACGATACTACGAATCATATTAATAAAAAACCTATCATTCTATTCTAAAATATCAACTACCCAGCCATTTTCAATTTGAATATGGCACAATTTATTTAGTCTACAGTATCTCGGTTAGATCACATGCGTAAATTTATTTAACGTTTATCAACGCCCACTCCAGCCACGATAAGTGTCGCTAGTATCCTGTATCTTGTATTGTAGACACTATGTTCAATTATATTATTAATATTGTTTGTATGTTAAATTATTTAATAAATGTAACAATGTTATAGGAATATCTAAAAAGTAGGTTTTAATTTTTCTCAGTACTGTATTTTGATGGTAGCCCGTTTAAGTAAAAATAATTTTGACGGTTCTTAATAGCTGTAAATGCTTGAGACTTCTGTTAGAATTTTCTTTAGTACTATATTAAAAAGTCAAAATATTTTCGCTTTATTTTGAAACAAATGAAAATTGTATTAAAATTGACTCGAAAAATCGTTTCTAATCGTTCGGGAACTACACTTAATAATCAGAAGTAAATTATTATGTAAAAAAAAATATTCAAAAGAAGAAGTAACAGATTTTATTTTTTAACCGTCAATTAATTTACCACCAATTTACAAAAGTTACTAAATCAGAACTGAGAAGAATAAAATAAATAGAATATTTTAAAAAAGTCCATATACAAAGCGTAACGGGACTTTTTTTAAAATTAAATAAACTTATATTTCGCTTTTGCATCGAACGTTAACTTCAAAAAGCAGATTATGAAGTTTTCCGATTCTCAATGCGCTATGGCTCCAGGATTCGGAAAGCTCAGAACTTAGTAACGAAAAACGAGGTGCGAGACACAGTGCGAAGCTGGAAAAAAATGAGGTTTTAAATATTTCAAGAACTATTTTTGCAACTCTTAACAATAGAAATACCTATAAAAATGTATGCCATGACGTCAACAACAACTCGATCATTAAATTAGTTTTATTTCGAACTCGATATCGACCCCATACAACCGTGGGAATTCCCAGGGTAGGTTAAAAAGGAAAAAGGCTGATTCATACATACCATTACGAGCTGAGCTTAGAGCATGCGTCATGGGAAGCCAGGCATTATGCGCAAATATTAAACCTTAGAACAATTGACAACAGAAATGGCACTACCCTCCATATTATCAAACAAAGAATGTAGAACATATTTATTTTTATATCTAATTATTATTAAAATTCAAGCTATTGAATTGGAAAAAAATCATTAATATTCCAGACCAGTATTAATTCTTCTAAACGAAGATATTTCACAAACCACTTCTGTTTTGTTTTCTGATCTCGCACACGACGGTGGCCGTTTAGTAAACGATACGGATTTAATAAGGTAATTTATATTAGAATGAGATTTGTTTCTTGAGAAGCTGAACACTCTCAAGTCCAATATGTTTTACTCAGACCATGTTTACATTTGCACATACAGTATTAAGTCGTGAGAACTACAATATACGATTTGATTTTGAAGTGCACTTAAGTTTCTGTACTCACCAGTAATGCGAATACTGTTCCTACTTAAGAGTTAAACGCTTGTATTGTATGTATTTTATACTAAATAGCATTTAAGATTTATAACTTTGAGAGATTTTACTTTTTTTTTTTATTAGAAAAGAGGATATTTAGAATCGTTAATGAATGAATGAGTCGTTCTGCAGGAGCACAAGGGTGTGACTGTAAACGCGATAAGTCATGGGTCCGCTTCTTTCACGACGTTTTTTTATATCTTTGTTCTGGTGTCGAGGCAAAGCGTTTAGCTCCGCCACTCAACACGCAATGCCTCCAAAATTTGGTAGACATTGGAGAAGAGAGTATCTTAATACTAGGTTCTGCCTACCCTGCTATTTGCGGGATACGGCGTGAAAATAAATTAAACGAATGGCTTGCGTAGGAAAAAGGTGGACTGTAACAAACAAATCTATGTTTATTTTTTATATTTAGATTTCAATCTAATGTCGCTGTCGGAACCTTATGTAATTCAGTCTCATTTAATTCAGACAACACTTAAAGTCTTAGTACAAGGTTACGGGAAGTCTCAGTAACTGGACCTTGAAGGTTACATATCATTATATTGTAACCAGATAAATCGACATGGACTAAAAATGGAAAAATAAACATAACAGAAACCAGTTATATAAGATTTTACTATATTGTTGATTTTCAGCCACAATCAGAAATAATACAACCATAAAAACTTATACTTTCGATTAGGTAAAAAAGTCACAAAGAAGACAGAAGCCATCGTGGCCCGGTGGCACGAAGATGTGACTGTAAATGCAACTATTGTGGGTTCGATCCCCACTCGAGGGAATGAATTATTATTTATTAATATTTTTATTTCTTCGCTCTGGGACTCTGGGCATTGGGTTCCGACTCAACACGTAATGCCTCGAAAAATTCCGCGGAAAGCGGAGGACGGAGTGAAGCAGAAAGAAGCGTGAAGCTAATTAATTTTTTTTCTTGAAATACTGTCCTTTCAAATGTTTAAACTGATATTATTAATATACCGACATAACGTTAGCAATTGGCTCACATATTAAAACAATACTATAGACAATGACATTCAATATGGGACGGTCGCATACAAGGGCGTCGCGACGCTCGCATGTCACAGTACGAAACACCATTACTTGAGCTCTACATTCATTAGATAGATTTTCTTTTAATGAAAAATTATTTATATGACACTATGACAGTTTTGAATCTATAACCTTCGTTTTGTTAACTTTGATTGGCTTACCACTGGACCACATTAATATCCACGCAATTTATTATTTTATTATAAGAATTATTATGAGATGATTCAAGGAAATATAAACTGTTTTAGACATTTTATTTATTGTAGAAATGTTGCAATATAAAAAAATCATATCAGCACATAATAATAACATAATCTATTGTGAATTATTTAAAAACAATTTATTTAAAAACTAAATTTCGTTTTATGGTTATTTGATAGCGTGATGAAATTTATAAATTCAGTATTTTACCACTTATGCTACAGGAAAACGAACCGTTTTGCATGTTGACATACTATTTTCAGTTTTTTATACCGCGACTGGCACCTTGAAAAGTAGGCCAGCAAAATGCAAAATTTGTAAAATACAATGGATATAGCGAAATAGTTGAAAATGTCAATATTTTATAAATGTCAAATCATAAAATTTGGTTATGGCGGACAGGTTGCGTTTCTACGTAAATTAAATTTTATGTAAGTATCCAATAAATTTTTAATCTGTATGAGATGAGCCTCTAAAAATATATCTTTTATGATATATACTTTACGATTTGCTAACATTTAAAGAGTATTAAAAGCATTATATATTATTTTACTTTTTCTTTCCTTCTATAACCATACATGTAACTCAATCACTAAACTATCCATCCGTTTCCTCGTCTCCTCACTTGACCAACATCGACTCCTACACGAGTAGACTAAGATCACATCTTGATTTCTCGATATCCATCGAGTGCATTTACCGTTTTGTAAACGTCATAAATATTTACTACCGTATACATACATCTTACTGTAAGTCATTAGGGAAACATATTTTAAAGCTAGACTGTGCAAAAACAAAGATCAGGGAACCCATAAATAATTTTGCGTCGTCTTGTCGCGTAATAATCAATTGTACGTCGACCGATTCGTTTATAGGCCGAGAGCTGGACGCCCAATAAGCGCTTAGTGCTCCAAACGTTTTGTTCTCACCGGCCTTGGCAACACTGCATGGATTTTGCTACGAACTTATTTCACTTGACACAATTGCCCTCAAATTATTTGCATCACACGCCGTATGCCTTAATGAATGTCGCAACCAGTATCAATTTACTAGTTGCCGTGTGGACTAAACGAAAAGTGAACACGCTGTGAACGGCTGTGTTCATTTTGATAAAACATTTGAGATAACATTTCGGCCTTCCCCAAACCCAAAATCAGATTTATCACGCCACCAAACCAAAAGTACAAACCTGTTCTTGAATTTCCCAAACCGAATCCAACAATTTATATATTACCTGACGCATAATAACTTGACCATTAAACCCACCACGAGGTTTCCAAGAGTTTTGAGCTGACCACCGCACAAATGACTCACGGTAATGAAGGTCGACGGCCTGTGACCGTTTTGAAGCGATACCGCGGCAAATTGATGCTTCTTACAGGAAGTGCCAAGAATCACAATAAGATACAAAAAATGCTGTACCAACATCACGATTTCAATTATATACACCTAAGTACATTTCTGTACAGTTTTATGTTTGTGGAATTAACAGTTTTGGATGGTTAAAAGTGTGTGTTTATGTAAATTTTATTTGTGAATTCCTGCAAAGTCTTATGCGGACGACTAGAATTTAGTACTGGAAAATATTTACAGATGTTTTAGGTGAGGTGATTGATTTTATCATACATTATTAAGAGATTTTCAAAATATATGTAATTTAATGTCGAAATTAGAGATTTAAAGGTATATTTCTGAAAAAAAAATGTTTTTACAAACTAAGCGTTGTCAATTTTAATAAGTTAGAACAATAAAATTGGTTCGGTGGTTGAGTCCGATTCGCACTCGCCCGTTTTTTTTTTTTCAATATAATATATGTATTCCTATACATAAAATAAAAACGAAGCTATTGAAAATCGTTAGAAATATTTCACGTGGCGGTATTTGAAACCACTCTGCGTTGCATGTACCCAGTTCATGGCCAACTAAGCTTTTTTTCTACGGTAAACATTTAATATGTTTGATACCTTATACAAATATTAGCATAAAATAATACAAAAATATTAGAAAAACGCTTCGTTACCGTCAAGACATATACGATCCCGCTAATCCCCTGAACTCTGGAGTCATTTCGTCTTGAGTGGGGAAACTCTAAGCCAGTGCGGCTCATTCGTTTCCAGAGCGAAGAAACGAAAATATTAAACATTCCATTTCCTCGAGTCAGAATCGAACTCACGACCTGTCTCGCTTACAATTTACACGTTATTTACAATGTTCCCATTATTTTATCATTTTTATTTATTTCATCTTGTTGTCTAGTATCATTGAGAGAAATGACAAACCGCGAGATGCCGCAACGGCGCGTGGGCCACAAATTACAACCTGCGACCTTTGTTAACTGGCACGCGCTATGCTTTGTACCATTGTGGCGTCACAGATTTGTACAATCTATGTTCTTGACATCCTCTCTTTGCGGTTTGCTTCGAGATTTCTATTTGTAATGTCAGTAGTTCAAATTATAATTCGTCTATTTTATCAGCTTCACGCTTTATCCCGCTCATAGAAGGTAGGTAGTAGTGTCAAAGCACTCCGTTCCCTACTTTACGCTGAATTTTTCGATGCATTGTGTTATGAATGGCGGACCTCAATGCCGAGGTTTTGACTAGGTGCCAACGTGAAGAAATAAAAATATTAATAAATAATAATTCATTTCCTTGACTGAGGATCGAACCTTGTGGGTTCGACCGTCTTCTATATGTAAGTATTATTATAATTTTAATATATTATATCTATAATATATTATTATTATTTTATTTGTACACCAAAATATATTGAATAAACATAGACATATCTACATTAAAAACAGCTACATTTTACCATATCAAATTATATATAGAAATTGAAGAAACGTTGTTGTCTATTGTAATAATAAAAAAGAGAAAATAAATTGCTCACCATGCTTTTGCGATCGAAGTAAGTTTAAAGTGGCACCCTTTCAAACGAGCAACAACAGCAGGGGGGCCGTCGTGAATGAAATATTTATAAATAAATCAAATCAAATTATTTATTTTAATTTATATTTCCATTTAATCGCTCTGGTGTCGAGGCAAAGCGCGGCGTTGAGTTCCGCCACTCAACACGTAATGCCTCAAAAATTCGGCTTAAAGTGGTGAACAGAGTGTCTTGCCTTAGGTTTCCTCTGCTTACCCTGCTGTGTGCGATACAGCGTGAAGCTAAGAAAAACCAATGGTGAAGCTCTCTACTTAAACAAATTTGTAACGATACAATCTAATACCACATGTGAAAAAAGTTCTAGAAAAGACAATTCTGGACAGGCCGAGATCTTTGAGATTATAGATTAATTGAAATAATTTCTCCTTAAAAACCAAACCAAAACTATAGAAAGTTTAATAATGAATATTCCATTTTATCACAAAGAATTATGATATTTTAATTAATCAAAATTAAATATAGATATATAGGCACATAGTGTGACTGTAAAATCGACTGGTTGTGGGTGGGGAGGAGATGAAATACTTATATTTCCATTTCTTCGCTCTGGTGTCGAGGACAAGCGCGGCATTGAGTTCTGCCACTCAACACGCAATGCCTCTAGAATTCGGCAGAAAGTGGGGAACGGAGTGTCTTAACGCTAGGTTCCCTCTGCCTACCCTGCGGTGAGCGGGATACAGCGTGAAGATGATTTATTTTAAATATAGGTATGTATAAAGGAAATATTATGCGGGAAAATTTAATAATTAGTTATTTCAAGTAAACAAACATATATATATATATATATAACTAAATGTAACGTCAAAATCGTATTATCTTAAACCACACGTTATTAGTATTTATTGAACTTAAAACCTAACAATGTAATATTTTCCTTTAATGGTTACGGTACAACAACAATATATAGGAAATAAGTTTCTTTGAATAATTGCTTTTGAAAATTAAATGAATACTCGACTCACTCGTAAATATAAATAAAATTAAAAACTTACTTATATTTTTTATTTTTATCTTGTAATACGCCTGTAAATTATACAATATTGCTGTTACTATTAATAAATTGATTTTAATGAAAATGTAACTTAAAAAGATTTTATAGTAGACATGCCACTTTTTTAACCGACTTCTATAAAAGGAGAAGATTTCTAATTCGACTATTTTTTCAAATGTTTGTTATATGGACACTTTCGATTGGGTGGACCGATTTTGATGATTGTTTTTTTATTTGAAAGCCAGTGCTAGTCCAGTTCTAACAATGTCAGCCATGAAAAAAACATATAAATCTCTCTTATCTAAATTATAAAAACATATAAATCTTTTTGTTTGAAATACGGTGACTTATTTAACAATATTCTTCGTCCTGAGATCCTAGATGCGACCTAGACATGAGAAGAGAAACATATCTCTGAATGTAGAACGCGGCACGCTAGTTTTATAACTGTTACACAAACTTTTGCGACACCCACGATTAAGATCATTGTAATAAAATAGAATAGGAAGTCATAACATAATAGAATGTTTCATATTGATGGATGGTACAACTGCGTGATTGATTCCCGTCATCGTTCAGGCACACTTGTGTCCTCACTGCGTTGAGATATCGTCGTAGGGTAGCATTGTATAGATATGCTAGAGAAATATTATGTTTTAAACTTGTTAATATCACGCTGTATCCCGTTTGTAGCAGGTTAGATAAGATACCTAGTGAGGGTACCAGGGAACCTAGTGTTAAGACATATCGCTCCCCACTTCCCGCCGAGTTTTCGGAAGTGGCGAAAAATCCGGCGCTAGAGCGGAGAAATGAAAAAACATTTTCGAGAGAAAATCGAACCCATGTCTGTCACGCTTTTGCTGCTGCGCCACGACTGGCATCAGGTTTAAACTTGTAACTTTCTTTATTAAAGCAGTCTGAGTAAAATGATAACATATTTTTAAATGCCTATGTGATTAATTAAACATCTAATCTTACAAAAAACTTAATGTAAACCCTGAACGCATATATTTTGTTGTAATTCTTATGAAGTTTTCCTTTTATTAATGACCTTTAAAAGTATAATAGAAACCCTGCGCTACATTTTATCCAAGCAGGAAACGATTCAATGTAATAATTATACCTATTTTCCTGAGTATATTTGAACCGGTGACCATCGCGTTCAGTCAGGCGTATCTCAAATATGATAGCGTATTGAATAAGGGTTACACAGCAGAATCAACTTTAGAATATAATATAATATTTATGCTAATATGCAATTGTGAACAAAAACCTCATGTAAAGGTGATTTATTTCTAGCATCGCAATGCTTACTTACACAACATATTAACATCAAAATATCATAAATCACTATATACAAGATTATTTTCTATCAATATACATACATATATTATGAAATATTTGAATCGTATTGCGATAGAAAGACATTCTAATAGCGAATTTAATGTCAATTCAACGCATTGTGATTATAGTAGAAATAAATATAATGGTGGGTCGTCTCCTTACCTTTTACCTTCAAAGTAAAATACGACGCTAGGTCGTCTGCGATCGTGACTCGTGGCTTCCACATAGATTGTATGTATCTGTTCGCACTATACTGTCACGTTATTGATTTAAACGAGGGCTGTTTTCTTGTTTAACGTCACGCTGTAAGCCGCACACAGCAGGGTATGCAGAAAGAACCTAGTGTTAATACACTCAGTTTCGAGAATTAATCATAACTAATACGTTTCGGAGGCATTGCGTGTACAGTGGAGAGCGGAAGAAAATTAAAATATAAAATAGTTTCGTCGCGTGTGAATTGAACCCACAACCAGTCACACTTTAGACTCAACTGGCAAATTGTTTTCCAAAAGCGCTTTAATAAAAATACCCGCACTCATATAAATACATCAGTTGGGTTTAATTGATATTAAATTGACACAAATACATCACATATTAATATAAATTAACTATTTAAATGAATCTATCCCGTACTAACTAACTAGTACCCGTGACCACGGACTACTGCAAAGTGTTCGAAACGTCGGGTTTCCAAAAATGTATAAAAATACAAAATATACGCGATTAATCCGGTTAAAATAGCTTCATTTAAAATGTGTAATAATCGTGAAAATCAAAGAACTTATTATAAATTAACTATTAATTGAAGTTCCCTTCAATTAATAGTAGAAAACTTTAATTAATTAAACTTGTATGAATATGAAATTTGGATTTGGCCTTATAACTGCATACATAATAAATATTTTAAAATATAAAAAAAAAGAATAAAAAAGTACACATTATAAACAAATATTAAAAAAAAATCAGGTACAGTGGAAACGGATCCGACAACGATTGCGTATGCGCAGCGTGTATACAGCTTCCTGTTAATGGAGTGGCCGCAAGTCTAGCCGCCGAGAGTTACACCTAAATGAAACATTCTACTTCAATATTGAAAGGTACATACATTAATGCTAGAATTGGTTTAGCAAGAATGTCGGAACGACTTTTCATATTTTGTTTCCATTTTACATTTTAAAATAGTTGTATGACTAAATGACATTTTTTCATCATTTTCTTATACGAATAGAATTGTCGCCTATGACGGACTATTGCGTTTGTTTATTACATACTAGCGACCCAAGCGTGGCTTCGCCCGCATAAACCTTCTGCCAAATTATACAAAATCTTTATGTAATTTGTAGCTAATATGTTATTCCGCTGTATAAGCTACATTACTGTGAAGTTTCATCTAAATTCGTTGAGTATATTTAAAGATCAATTACTAACAATCTTTCACGTTTGTAATATAAGTACGAATTGGTAATCTGCTTAAAAGTTATAACTTAGATAAGTGTTTATAACGTACATAGATTTAAAGATTATTGAAGGCGAAGGTAGAAGGCGAAGTTTGTCGTTACTTACAAAATCTCAATTCATGGAAGATATCTAATATAATAATGACTATAGTTGATTTTTTAGCTTTATTCTATTTAATTAAGCCGTCGCAGCACAAGGGCGTGACTGTAAAGCAATTGTTGTGGGTTTGATTCCCATTCTGAGAGTTAATATGAATTATTATTCATTAACATGTTCATTTCTTGGCTCTGGTATCAAGGCAAAAGCCCAGCGTTGAATTTCGCCACTCAACAGGCAATGCCTTAAAAAATGTGACAAAAAGTGAGAAACGGAGTATCTTAATTAAAATAGATTCCCTCAGCATACTCTGCAATGTGCGGGATATAGCGTGAAGTTGATTTTTTTATTTTTATTACATTTAAACTGAATGTCATGCTAATCAATTTGATGCGAAATTGATAGCATGAGTGTCGACTTTCAATACAGTTATTCAGCAATTTATAGCTAGAGTTCATATCATTAAAGTCGCCAGTTTATATGAAAGGAATAAAAAAGCCAATTGATTAAGTGCTTTTCAAATTCTGGCTAAAAAGCAATTACAGTGGAGCAGTAAACATATTGTAAAAGTTCGAAGTGATTATGATTCTGTATATTTTTTTCTTTACGCTGTACCCCGCATATAGCAGAGGGAACCTGTTGTTAAGACACTCCGTTCACCACTTTCCGCCGATTTTCGAAACACTACGTATTGGATGTCGAAACTATTAAGTAGTACATTCCCATACAATAATTCATATTCATTAATCAAAACATAGAACTACAGTATTATTTTTGCGTTAAAAAAATGTTGGTAATATAAGGTTAACTAATTTATTAAATATATATAAGAAATTGTATATAATGTGGCTATGAATTGTACAATAAATGAACATAGAATATCTTCTTACGATTATATTTTACTAGTTCGCCCGCTGATTTGCACCCTTAGGGGTGGATTCAAAAAAACCACGAAACACGTGTTCAATAAAATATTTTTAATAGTCTGAATTTTATTTTTTATAAAAATCAGTGGCGATTTAAAGATTTTTCCATATAGACTTTCAACCTCTTATTTGAACGCTTAGGGGGTGAATTCTAAAAAACCATGAAACACGTGTTTAATAAATATTTTTAAGAGTCTGAATTTCAAATTTTATATAAATCAGTGCCGATTTAATTTTTTTCCATACAAACTTTCAACCTCTATTTCATCCCTTTAGGGTTAAAATTTTTCAAA
>DWAN01005071.1:0-11551 GCA_018230445.1 Heliconius hewitsoni
TTAAGCAAATAATTCTGTGGTTTAAGCGGGCGAAGCCGCGAGCGGGTCGCTAGTTATACATAAATAGGTACTTTTGAATTTGACACATCAGTCTGTTCTCCACTTTGCGTTCACTTCAGAGAAATTTCTTAGTATAAAATCGATATTTCAATGATCGACCCAATTATTAGTCATAATTATTTTTTGACTCTCCTGATGACGTCGACGTTTGGTTTTATAATAAGCTTGAATATGTTTTATAGGTTTGAACATATAATCTCATAATATTTATCTTCTGTTTAGATGAATAAGACATGGATTCAATTCTAAAAAATCATTTTTTCTTTAAATAACCGCTTGCGTTAGATTAAAATTTCTGTAACAACCATTAAAAATATTTCTTATAGCCACAATAAAATGTAACATCAAGTTGTTCTAAAGTGACGACAAAACAATGTGATAACAC
The DNA here is from genome assembly GCA_018230445.1 of Heliconius hewitsoni. NCBI lineage: Eukaryota > Metazoa > Arthropoda > Insecta > Lepidoptera > Nymphalidae > Heliconius > Heliconius hewitsoni. Next base: position 446 of record DWAN01005071.1, read on the forward strand.
TGAATTCGGTACTTTAAAACATTTACTGCGAGTGTCTGTCGATGTCCAGTCATTGTGACTTTTACGTCTTGGTAGTTTATAAATTGTTATGTGCGTAATAAAATACAGTTAGAACGAATTGTTCAAAATTCTTGTTAAAAGAATTATTTATAAAAAAAACAAAGCTTTTATTTGCAAAATATATACAAATACGTATACAACGTAAACACCTATTGTTTGACATTTTTGTTGGTTGTACAGTCTTCCCCGATCGATCAGAATATTTTTATCGAAATAATGTACCTATAAGGGAAAAAATCTTCTTATAAATATATTTTTTCTCCTCCCACATACAATTTAGCGCTCATTATCACCGTAAGTAAACATCAAAAGCATAAAAAATGTCAACTACCAAATTAGCTTAGTCGACTAGTGAAACTTCGACGATTACATCAAAGCAAAATTATTAGTATTATATATTTTTATTCAACTGACGTTGCCATGTGAATGTGAACGCGACAGATTTTAGGTTCGATTCTCAACACGCAATGTGTCCAGAATCCAGTCGAAAGTGGGGAACGGAGTGTCTTTATCTAGGTTCTTTCTACCGACCCTGCTATAAAAAAAAGGGCTTTAATCATTTCAAGAAAGCGATTTCTCATCCAAAATTAAATCCAACCTGATTAATAATACTTATCATTCACGACAAACATCTGCCAGTAAAATTCTGGATACCAATTAAACAGCTTAAAAGCCTCTGTTTACACAGCGTGACGGAATCAATGGTCGTTATAATTAAATTCCTTGACGTTTGTTTCTTCTATTCGCTTTGCCTTAAATCCGCTTAATTAAATATCGATAAGATAAACCAATCTTGGTGTGGCTGATTGTATACCTAATTCACTTTATGGTCGTTGCCGATAAGCTTAGCTCGCTTATAATAAGCGAAATATACAGAAAATATATCTTGATTAATTAATTTCGTGACCCTGCCAATAGAATTGTCTATCTTCATTGAAACATTTATAATAAGCACCTTCGAAGTCGAGACGTTAATTGAATGGATACTCTAAAAGGCATGAATTATTCACACGGCAAAAACAACCGACATTTAACCTTTAATCCATGTGATAGGGTGCAAATTAATGTGAATGCCAAATCAAATACAGCACTTGTGATGAAAAATAGGTCGTGTGCTGAGGGAATGTGGAACTATATTGGCACCGAATTATGATAATTAATGTATACTTAGGCGATATATAATATTATTTACTTTGTTATTATAGTCTTTTATATGAATTTTATTTTAAAGTTTTCAAAATCACAGTTAATTTTCAAAAGCAACAAGTTTAGGTGTAAAAATGTTCTGTCCGCTGGAATTTCTCAATGGAGCACAATTAAAATTCTCCACGACTCCTGAGTGCCTTCATGCATGGAGAGTATCTACCCGCCTGAGAAACGTGCAATTTCACTAGCGCCATGAATCGTATCTCACACCGCTTTACATTTTGTTTTATAATGTATGATTATTATAAATAATTAAGTACATCTATTATTAGATTATAATTTATTGTATTTTTTTTATCGTTTTTACTTCTAATTTTTAACTGTTTATAAAATTATTTTATATGTATATACTTATAATCTAAACAAATTGTTTGATTGAACGCGATGATCACAGAAACTACCAGGTCCAATTGATTTTTTTTGTATTGGATGGCCTATATATCAAGAAGAAGTTATATAGAGGAGAGGAGGCTATCATGATAATCGTTGCGCATAAACCAATGTACAATGTAGGGGGGATCCGTGTACCTTAGGGGCAGTGATAGATGTACCTTTAATTTCGCGCTATAAATGCCATAAGCAAACCTCACAGTCTCTTGTGTCCAACATCTCGATTGTATCCGAAAAATTCGGCGATTTTGAATACTTACGTCATTTAGTTGCAAATTGGTAAAAGTTTGCTAATGTTTTTTTTTATTTATCGTTTTTCGATATTTTGACTGGAGAAATTAGTTATATGGACTTATATTTTGCATACTTACATGTCAGCTTATATGTCATTGTACAAGACGTGATTGTGCTTTGGGACTAAATCACAAAATCAGTTTTAATTTTTTTTTATACTTAAAAAGAAAATTTTTAATAGTTATATGTATTACTGTGTTGTTCCGTTAATATGAGTATGTAATATATGAAAAATCTTTGCCTCAAGCTAATTAAAACAGAAGTTGTGTGGGATTGAAGAAGTGTCCTAAGGTACAAGGATATTCTCTACGGTCAAATTTACTCTGGAAACTTCGAAAATATTAGTCATATATAACTTTTAGCTCTTTTACTCACGTAGGCTTGTTATTTATAAAGTAGTTATTTGAAGTCTTGTAGTCACACAGACTTGTATTCATTACAAAATGTTCCTACTCCAAATATTTTCTTTGGAAAACAATACGAAGTAGTAGCATTTTCATAATAAATCCACAACGAACCTTCATAACTTTCTAAGGTGTAATTTTCACGCTATGTCAATTTAATATAACAGAACATTTATAAATAAGCTTATGTTTTCTACGTACAGTTAAGTATTTGTATATATATTTTTTCATGAAAATGTTTGAAGGGTGACTGACGTAAGGACAAAAGCATAATATATTATTTTTCACATTTCTACCCAATCTTGCGAAGGAGACTGAAACTTAATGACACCATGTTATTGCAAATTGTTATCAAACCGATGATTTATATGAAGTAAATATGTAGAGTAGCTGAGAATTTATGACCACTTTACGTGTCGCCATATTAGACACATTTCGAATTGTCTAAGTTGTAGATTCGATTCCTACGCGAGAAAATGAAATATTTATTATTTACCTTTCTTCGCTTTGGTAACGAAGTGAAACAGAACGTTGAGTTCTCTAGAAGTTGTTCTTTCTTCTGCTACATGGGAAAGCATGATTCGAAAGGCATGCAAATGCAGCATGAAGCTGAAAATATTAATAAAAAGTGTTAAAACTTTATATTGAGATTTTCTAAACTAACAAAATTTCAGTCAAAATTAAAACAATGTCGCACAAACTGTACGCAAAATTAATTGCAAATATACGTCCGTCGTTCAGAACAATGGAATGACGCAAGCATTTAAGAAGCGGAACAATCTACGAATAAAATGTTTATAAATCGCGGACCGATATGCAGGTTGCAGCGCCCATATTGCGATTTTAACTTTTGTTTGGCATTCATCGTTTTTCTTTGCTTCATCAACACGCATTGTTTCAGAAAGTATGCATAAACTGTGAAATGAGCTAATGATAGTTTTTCGGCATGTGTTTCTGTAATGATAATGAATGAGTAACGACCTAATTAGGTACTGTTGTACAGATTTTGGTGAAAAAATTACAGAGCGACATCACGAAAATACATTATTATTTCTTATTGTACTTTTGAATTGTATGTAAAATTTCAACGTTTTTTTATTTTCACGCTGTATGCCACATATAGTAGAGACTTCGCCGAGTGGGAATCGAACCCACTACGGTCGCCTTTACAAACACACACACTTTGTCATTTTTTGTTGCCATTGCAAGACTTTAATCTTTTTGTCATGTAGAATCTTTACTTAAGACATTCGCGTATAGAAAATGCTAGTCAGCTTAGCTTTTACTATAAATGTTATATGTATTAATATATACTTCATAGCTATTTAATTTATTTGCAACCTGTAATTGACTTAATTAATAAAGTCTACGCAGTGAAGAGTACGTACAGAGACTACCGGTACTGAGTATAGCAAGCAATATACTATACATAATTCAATTCCATATAGCTCGAACGTCGGTAATATTCCCGAGTGACGAAGACAATGGTTCGAATAACTGTAACCAGATGTCAGCCAGGCAATTTCCTCTTATGTGTTGAGGCTCGTTTTATGGTTTGTTATGACTGCACACCATCCGTGACACGACACCGTTACTCGAGTCTTGCTAAATGACAAAGAACGTAAGGAATGCGGATGTCAAATATGACATTTTATGGATCATCTGAAGATGTGAAATGCTCATTTGGATAAGTATACTTTGGTTTATTATATGCTGTTTTAATTTTTTTGTAGGTACACCGCACATAGCAGTTCAGGCAGACGAACCCTGGGAACCTAGTGCTAAGACACTTCCATTCCTCACTTTCCGTCAAGTTCTCGAGGCATTGCCTGTTTGCCACGTTAACTCAGCGAGAAAATGAGAATATGAACTTCCTCGAGTGGGAATCAAATCCCCAACCTATCTCTTTATATTCACACGCTTGTGCCCCTGCGCCTCGACTGGAAATACCTGTTCTAGAAATATATGAATGTTGTAGCGTTTGTATTGTAGAATGCTATTCAGAATGACACTGTACATGATGACGAAGCAGGATAATGAAGACCTCGTTTTCCATTTATGTGCAAGTTTATCGATATTCGTTTGATGTGGCATCATGATCGACCCAATAGGCATTCCTATTGAGCGTAATTCAGATGCTTATCTTGCAAAAGCCGTCACATTAAATAAATTTAACACATTTGTAAGGGTTTCGGTCCGTGCGTGCAAAATGTATTTATTTGCATAACAAGTCAATAAACGTTTTGACTCATTCACCTGTTTTCACGCACAATATACACGAAATGCGATGCTGTTTATGACTTACGTACCCTTAATTATTAACTTTTGTCTGTTAAAATAGTTCACAGGACGTAACAAGTCGCATTATCGTCGTCGTATAAACTTATGAAACATCTTTTTTATTTTAAAAAATGTTTGTAGATATTAATGATAAAAGTTAGATAAAATTAATAATTCAAGATAGTAAGAGTTTTATGATATAAAAACACAACCTCTCTAATATTTACGAAAACAAGCGGCGTATATACATTTAAGTATGTCTATAGAAATTACCTATATAAGTTTTCTATTGATAGAATATAATTTAGAATAGCGTTTTAAAAACCAATTGTAAATATTTATAAAGAAATTATTTAGAGCACTTAAATAACAAAGCAATTCCTTGTCATGTTAAGTGAATCTAAAGTTTACCTTAATGTATTCTAGTTTAGTATTACAAATTCAATACGGTTCCGTGAGTCAGCAACTTGTGAGCTAAATAGCAAATCTGAACAACGTTATACTAACGTTTAGCCTAAAAGCAAATACAAGCCAACTGTAATAGACATATTAGATTTGCAAAGCTCTTATATTAAATATTTGCTTAAAGCAGCCTTGTGACGTATTTTATTTTATGTGAACATGTATACACATTTTTAATAACTTATATTTATACACGACATAAAAGGAAACATTTTAAAATTTTAATAATGTCTTTATATCTTAAAAAATCTCCTTAAATGCATTATTCTCAATTGAAAAGAACAATCTTTATTTCGCAAACTTTGCTTTTAAACTTTAACACAGAATCTGCGAATAAACAAACGGATCTTAATATATCAGGGAAGTGAAATAAAGAAATTTACATAAAGACGGTCTTTTCTCAAACAATTTCGTTATCGGCGGTTCCGGAGCTCGACGGCGATAACATCTCGTTAACTCGCCTCGGCAAATCGTTTCCTACACATAGAAAGCTGTATTTACAAATACTCAACACGCTTACCCTCGTATAAAAGACTTGTTTACATTTTACACCACTGATAGGTCAATCTCATGATAAGGTTGTCGTGCTAGTACAAACTTGGCTCGAACAAAGTATAAAATTTAGATCTTATCGCCTTAACGAATTACCCTACCGTATTAAAATAATATTATTCTATAGAACGTGGAGTGGCGCCATGCTTGTGATAGTTTAACGTGCAAATCTTACTAGCAGGACTGTATTCAATTATGGAACAGGTGTTTCTTTGATCTTGTTAGACATTGTGCGGCGTTGTGTGTTCGACTAATAATATATATAAAATAAATAGAAAGTGGGAACGACATTGTTTGTCACAGTCTAAACTTGAAATTTACAAACATATAACACTCACACTACGTTATATTTATACAACACAAAACATAAATAGTACATAATTTTACCAATGTGATCCCGACTGTAGCCACAAGTCATAACTAGCTTTGAAATTCCCGGTTCTGATCAAGCCTTGCCAAACTTGAAGTCAAGGTAATATTTCAGAGGTTGGCTTAAAGTTGCGAACTAAGTCTTGACGCCAGTGTTTGCCAGTGATCTAGGCAAAGTCAACGAGTAACTTTAGCAATTAAATACACTTACGAGTCTCATGCAATCCATATATGTGCTTTAATTATTGTATTTTTATATTTAATTTAATGTACATATAAACAATGAGCGTCAAAAGAGGTAGAGGGAGACCTCGGATGGGAAGACCCTTCGGAGAGAATGTATGAGTAGGTTGATGATAGTGAACGAGGCGAAAGAGGGATGCAGTACGTAGTGTTTGACGCTCTGTTCTCTCCGGTTACCCTGCTAGGGATACCCTGTGAAGTCAAGTATGTAAATGGAATATCTCGTTTGGCTTAGTATTATTTAATAAGCAAATTGTTAATCAGTAAATATTATCAATATTAACTTTGTATTTCTCTTAGGATGTTATTATCATATACAATATGTATAAAGATCATTAATTTAATTTATTCAAATCAATTAGTGCCACACATAATGATGCGACTACGTTAGTATTCAATAACAAATGTTATATGATCCTTTATAACTTATGTGTATAGTAGTTACTGAACATTAATAATAAACAATTTATAATATAAAAGGTTACAATTATTTCCATGTGTGTTTTATAGGTATTCTGGTGGTTACGTACCTCAAATAGAAAAAACGAAACATTTAAAAGATCACTTTGTTGTCTGTCTGTTAATTTTGGAGAATTTTGGCTGAAATTCGCCGCCTAAAACCTATGACGTACGTCCCTTGGATCTATAGATCTATTAAATAACAGAAAATATCTTGAAAGTACAAATTAAAAAATATTTCATAGACAAAAAATGTATACAAGCTTGTATTTGTATGAAATCATACAAACTGCGTTCATACGTCCAGTTGATGAGTTTTTTTTTAATTCTCTCTCTCTCCTTTCCGCCCCGTCCCTTTGAGATTGTCGTAGCGCAAGGGCACAAGAGTGCGAATGTAAACGCGAAGTTTGTGGGATCGATTTCCATTCGGTAATGGTACCGAGACAAAGCACGGCGCGGAACACAACCACGCAATCATTAATCACGCAATAGAAAGCAGCAAGTGTTTTAATGGGAAGGAAATTTTCCTAGGTTCACTTTTCCTATCCTGCTATGTGTGGGATATAGCTAACCCTAAAACAAAATCATAATATGCTTGTAATTACTATGGGCATAATGAACGATGCCAGTAAATCATTTCTTAATAGCCTTTATGCATTTTTTCATCCTTTTCCAAATATGATGTCGGCTTCTTTATACGTGCGTTCACTGGATAGCGGATCGTAAACAGTGGCATTCGAAGGTAAGCGGTAAGGCTGGTTGTTCCCTTTTTATCACCTCTTTTACGAGCCCTCAGGGCGCCCGACGTCTGCACTCTACATTATTTCCTCTTGAACAGGATTAATTATTACCACTCTCGATAACATATACTGAAATATATTTTTAAATGTAGATTAATTTATTTTACTTTTAAATAGATGAAAGATACAAATACTTTTTGTTAGAAAACAAACTCAGTAAAACTGCTGTCGATATAGAATACTGTGGCGAAATTTAACTGTGCCAATGGTTTTTAAAATCAAATATTTGAGATGGAAACGATGACGCAGATTAAAGGCAATCAATCAATCAACAGACAAATAAATTCTCAAGAAGCATGTTCCAAGTTGAAAAAACTGGACCTTGAATAAAACCTTGATTTAGATTCAAATCATTGATATATATATCATTGATATATATACATCTTATAAGATGGATTTAACACAATAGGATGGCGTAGTATTTTATTATTACCGGGGACTGCCATCTTTATTTCATCTCCCGGTTGGTGACATATCAGAGACCAATCTACACGCATGACTTGCCCACTTTTCATAATATAAAATAATATAACTGAAGTACTGAATATTTATGTTTTATTTCATAATATTTATTTAAATTTATATTTTCATTTGTTCGCCTGGTTGTCGATACAAAGCACGGAGTTGAGTTCCGCCACGCACCTTGAAATGTCTCTAGAATTCGGTGAAAAATAAGGGACGGAGTGTTTTAACACTAGGTTCACTCTGCCATCTCTGCTGTGAGCATAATTATATCTTAGACGTAAACATTAACGCTACATTTTCCAATTTACGAAACATTACCAATCTCAATCGCGCCTTACTTTGTCCTTAGGTAGCAATTGAAAACCAATTATTGTCTCGAGTGGAAATCCACAACTATCACGTTTTACAGTTAGACCTTGCACCACGACGGTCTTCACCTAATAAAAAAAAAGATCAAAAAAACATTTAAATCAACAGAAATAGAATCCACAAATCTCATATACAGACTAAAGTACTATAGAAATAACCTTTATTAAGCGATATCCGTTGTACACCATTCGCAATATTCGCACTGACTGTGTATCCATCCGTGTATACTATAATTAGCATGCTATTAAACCGCATAGCTCTGATTTGATTAATGACCGCCGGTCGGGTGCCAGATCCGTGCCAGCTGATGCGTTGTTTTTTACCCATATGGTGACATGTCACACTAATCACGTATGATAGCGAAATCAGATGGATTTAAGTACCATCTAAGATATTTTGTTCTGTAGCTCTTATAAATAAATTGATTTGGTGCAGTGAATATATTTTAATGTGCATATGTAGTACTTTTAAATAAAATTTAGATATAAAGTGATATCAGATCTTAAATTTTACAAGAAAAGCTGTTTTATGTGAGTAATATAAATACTTTATGCCATTTTAAGTGACACACAGTGGGGCTGATACCCCCAAAACGTAAACAAAATATCATGTTATCCTTATTATACCACATATTCAGAATACTGTACAAGATATCATTTGACAGTAATAAAATATTTTATAACGAATTCAGTTTATTGCACAGTGAAGTAAACACGTATATAAGTTGTTTTGTTGCAAGTAATTTACATGCAAATTAGTGCGATTTCTTAATAAACTCATTAATTTTTGATACTATTTAGAACTTACATCTTCAGGTAGGTAACAATATTTTAGTGTTTTTTCTTCTTGATTATGTAAATATTTTCTAGTCCGTGAAAGAAAATAAACTTTGATACTCAAATTATGGAAAAAAAATTAAACGTTTGATGTTTTGTTTATCTTCCTAAATTATAAAATAGTAAAAAAAGCGTATTTCGACACTATAAAGGGAATCAAAATTAATAGGATACTTCAAGTAACCCTAACGTTATGAAATTTGGCATCAAGCTAGCCTAGCCTGGCCTAGCATCTACAGGTAGTACTAGTTTAGGAAAAAAATTTAAAACTAAACATTTGTGGTTAAATCTTAAAAAATAATAGCCTTAAAAGGTCGGCAAAATTAAAGCCGCTAGTTCAAATGAGGTATCAGATGAAAAGGATTAGGCTAAGCGAAGCCTGAATTTTAGAAAAAGCTCGAGACCTATAATTTTTGTACAGAACCGAGGGTGAGGATTTGTCCGGTTTTTTTTTATCTGAGTGTGTGTTTTCTGTTAAGAAAGTTTCATAAATTAATATTTATTTCAGAAATAAATTATTAGTATAATGCAAAGAATCTAGGATGAATAATCTTGAGGAACGATAATTAAATTAAATTAAAGAGAAAAACGAACTAATTCTGAAATAGAGTATACGAAAGAGAAATTGAGTGCTTCAAGGTCTCAATACAGACTGAGATTAGAAAATTTCAAAAAAAAAATATTAATAACTAACAATAGCTTAAGGCTTTAATTACTTTTACACGTACGTGTGGCAAGCCATCCACAGAATTATTTTACGCTTTACGATGCTATCCACAGAATAACTTTACGCTGCTTGTATGAGTGTAAAAACTAAAGGTCAAGTGCATCGTTAAGGATATTTATAATCATCTTAAACAAACTAAGGCTTATAACAAGCAAGAAACTAAACAGAAATCCTTCGGGCCATAAGAGGTGGTGCCCGCTGAAGATGTTCCATGTGATGTGATAGAAGAAAAGCTTTGCTGCGTGCAATGTGATAAGACGAAGAGAATCTTCCCAAAAAAAATCTTCTTAATACTACAATATATTTATTTCATAGCCGTGAATCATTTACGACTTTGCTCAAAGTACAATTTATGAAAGAGAGAGAAGGACGGGCGGGACTCAAAGCGCTATTTCAAAACCAATCTAATATTTTTAACTAGTTATGCTATCATAAGTAAATTAAAAACGGGTAAAAAGCAAACTAAAAATGCCTTCGAATTCCCTGTTCATGTTGACAACTCACAATACGAGTATATCAATCAAATAAATCAATTGACCATGGTTCATCACCTTGGTTGATGATGATGATGATTCTTCAACATATCTAACAATTACCCAATATGTTATAATTTTAGAGGATTTAAATTTTTAAGATTATTTGTTATTAAACAAATAATCTTTAAAAATTCTTATAAGAATAATGTTATGTGGCTTTATAACGTTAATAAAAAAAGATTTTCACCATAAAGGTGAAGAAGAAGGTTTAACTGGTTTAGTTTATTTAAAGAAACAAACAAATGAGGGTCTTTTGCTCCACTGTGCGACGTTCAGATGCGCCAATCAACACCTAATGCCTCAAAAATTCGGCGGAATGTGGGGAACGTTTCTTACGTTTACGTTGTCATTAGGTTAGCTCTGCATAGTCTGATATATGCGAACGTGAAGTTGAAAAAGAAATGCTTACAGAACATCGTAAAATATAGATACGTAATATAAAGTCCTTTAGCTTATTCAATCCCTTAATAGCACTGTTGGTAACACTATCGCTCAGTTATGAATAAACTGAGTATAATATTGTAAAAAGATGGAGCGAAAAAAAGGTGATATCAGCACAAGATTTTGAAAGTACGAGATTTTAGCACAACACCTCATGTTCAAAGTTATGTGAAATATAAATCACTTTCGTATTTTTATGGTAAACAAAAATAT
>DWAN01005072.1:0-11550 GCA_018230445.1 Heliconius hewitsoni
ACATGTGTTCTCCACTTTCTGTCCAATTTCGAGATATTGCAGCGAGATAAGAATAATATTTTATTATATCTTCTGTAAGTGAAATAAAACCCAAAAAACGCAAAACGCGTCTACTTGGCGAGGCCAACATACGAAGCGTGATCCAAAAGTGATAATAATGTATTAGTCTTTTGACAAGTCTATGCGTTAACTCCCTTTCTATTCTGTATGTGTGAACAGGTAGACTGCTCACATTCCGCATCTTGAACGGCAGTCATAGTAATTGCAGCCTCGTCAGCCGGCGCGTAGCAGGAGCCCGTGATGGTGGCTCCCTTCTCCGTATGTTCCATCATAATAATTCTTTTAGCGTCAAAAAGAACGGATGTCATAACCTTCCTTGCTGAACCTAACACTATGAACGTCTTAGTCCTTTCCATGTTTCAATAATTATTTAGTTTCGTGATCTAAGCGGTGGATCACTTTCTCATCCATGATCACAAAACTTGACAAAAAATGATCCCTATGATCTTCATTACATGCCTGATGTTCACTCTTCTTGCTTCTTCTTGACTTCACGTCTTTATGACTTCACGTTATCTTTAGTGATGTGGATGCTTCATTTCCTTGAGTCGAGGAAATCGTGTGAATGTGAACAAGAAAGGTAAATTAGTAGGAGATGGGTCTCCCAATGGTTCCACTGAGCCTTTGGTAAACTAAGGTTTTTATTACGTTTTGATGCTCCCAGAAATAGGTAATAGGTCACGTATTTAAGTAGTTTTTTTAAACTATCCTCTAGTTTACTTAAGGACATTTTATTTTTATTTCTGTGTGCACTTGAAAATGCTTACGATACTGAATACTGTTTTAAATATTAAACAATATTTACTAAACATTCGATTTAGTACTTACAATATTTTTATAAAATAAATTGGACGGTATTAGCGACAATGAAGATAAAATATGTTTTTTAAATCAATTATGCAGTATTAGCGTTTTCATACATTTTACATTATATTCAGTTCTGTTCTCTCATCATCATCACAAGTTTCTAATAATACACACAAACAATGTGCTTGATTTGGTCATATTATATATAAGGTGCTTATAGACAACACGATAAGTGTTACTATTATCTTGTGTTTAGCATTTGCATACTACAAGTCACTAACTATTCCGAATAGATACTTACTTCAAGTTTTTATATATACTTATAACATGTTTTTAATATTATTATAGTAAATAATAGTTGAAATTTCTTTAAATCTACTTTATTCTACAAATATAATGTCGATTTCGTATAAAAACGCAAACAGACCAAAAATTTCCTGTTAGTGAAAGAGACGAGAGGTTCGTTTCATTAACTTAGATGGATTAGCTAATTATAGACGTAGCAGAAAAGTAAATATAATATAGCTAGCAATCAGTTAAACATTTATCATAAATTAATCAAATCAAGGACAGTCGTAGCGCAAAAGCACAAGTGAGCGACAACAGACGCGGCAAGTTGGGGGTTCGATTTCCATTCGAGGAAATGAAATATTTGATAGAGCTTTACGCTGCGGTAGGTAGACGGAACCTAGTATTAAGACACTCCGTTTCCCGCTTTCCGCCGAATTCTATAGGCCTTGCGTGTTGAGTGGCGAAAGTCGACGCCGCGCTTTGCCTCGACACCAGGGCGAATAAATGAAAATAAAAAAATATTCAAATAAAAATTTCTATTTCTCGACTGGGGATCGAATCCACAATCAGTAGATGCCACAATCGCCTCTGCATCTGTCATCATGTATGTTTTTTTAAAAACAAATAACATGTAGGATTGTGCATCCTACATGTTATTTTTTTTTTGTTTAGGAGTCAATGGCCGGGGTATGGTAATAGTACGATATTAGAAGATCGGCATGGCAGTCGTACTCGGGCAACAAATACGTTACCTTATCAGCCGTCTGATTCACAAGGTCACAGCACAGTTCAACTGGCTAAGTAGCAACCTACATTTAGTATGATCTCATCGTGATGTCGAATTCATCACTAAGTGAAAACCTAGCAAATAACGAAACTAATTAATATTGAAATGTTTCATTAAGGTAGATAAGGTAAAAATTTATATGTATTATGTAGGTATGACCGTCAGTTCTTATGGATTCCATCACGCATAGTGCTACGATAATTTTTGCCTTTAAAAAAGGTAAATTGCCAGGCATAGTGATGGTGTTATAAAATACATATAAAAGAATAGAGTGGACGACAAGGAAGCAATAAATATAATTAGTCATAAATAATTTATATTTAGAGTAAAAATAATAATTAGTGTTTCCGTTTGAATACAATTTAATAATATCTTTGATTTTCACGATTATTCCACATTTTAAATTAAAGTTTTTAATCGGATTAATTGCGCATATTTAGTATTATTCTTTTTTTTTGAAAACCCGACGTCTCGAACACTTTGCAGTAGTCCGTACACGATTAATCTGGTTAAAGAGTTTCATTTAAAATTAATAATATATATGCACCGTTCAATAGTTTTCACTTAAATATAATGCTTATAGTTTTATACTCTCACAGTCGATCTGCGTATGTACAAAAACACTACATTGTATTTAAATGATGTCCCATGATTACCATAGGTAATGAACATATTACTAAATTTTAAACAACACAGTGATACCATAAATCATAAAAAAAAATTAAAATATATTTTAAAACACCATTTATTTTAGTAATTTCACAGCGACGCTCAACAGCATGGCGCGCTTTTATATCAAAATAAAAATTTGTTTTCAATAAAATCTTCATATAAAAAAATATTATTAAATAGCAAATAAATTTAAAATACTGTGCTCCATTAAAATATGCTTAAAATTTTATGGTATCAGTGTATGTCTTTTTGTAGTTTTAGTCAGTCGTATTTTTAACGGTCGTACTTTCGCTGCGGCTTGAATGGTGTAGAAACCGGGACATTACCCCTTTTACGACTTATCGCGTCGAAATTGACACCATTTCTATTATGTACACTGTAGATTTGAAATGTGATATAAGAAAGAAAAATAATAATCATGTATAAATAATAATATTTATTTGTTGATATAAAATGTGTTTACCTAAATACACTGAATATCTGCCGATTTATATAAAGACACTATACGCATTCGTACAATATTATAAAGTACCTGAATACTATTTTCAAAATAATATAACATTATATGCAATCTAAAGTGCTATCCATTACACTATCAACAACAACTTATTCAATAGCACACGATGGCTTTATAGTTTATTTACAGAGAACAAAACGAAATGTTGAATTGGGTTACCTAAAGTTAGGTACCATTATTAGTTAGAGATTGATTTGTTGTTTATTCTTTATTTTTATCCTTATCCCAAAAACTTTAATATTGACAATGTTATAGTACACTATTATCAGCAAACTTATTAAAGTAACTTTTATTTCGTTTAACACTAAAATAACCTAACAAAATGATTATCTTTACTTTTATCTATTTTTATATAGTTCTGTGTTAAGTATTGACGTAAACATGTTCGGCCCGCTTCCAAATACAGGCTGGGAATTGGTGTTTGTATTTATCTTTGGACATCTCCTATTTCGGGAATTCGGGACGGATATCAATAAGCTTGAAAAGCTTTGGCATGAGACAAAATGTTAGCGAAGAAATACTGTTTCTAAAACTTTTCTACAACTTGTAATTTCTATTTAATTTAGTCCAGGCTTACTCATGTTTTAAAATATTAAAAAAAGAAATCAATATAACAAAAACAAGATAATCAGAAAACAACTTTACAGGAACTGAACAAAACAGGAAACTTAATAAAAACAACAAAAGTAACAACGGAATCACAACAGTACTTATGAACAGGTTGACTGATAGTAAAAATGGCGATAATAATCTGACCGACGACAAAACACCACATTTTAATGTTAAATGTCCACAGTACCTGTGCTCCATAATTTATTATACTATTTTATTTTTGTAATATTAAAATGCGTCTCAAATTCAGAACAAATTGGCTTTTGGGTGTTTTTACATGTCAAGTATTTAAACAATATAATGAAAAATTAAGAATATATTTAATGGTATTTAGATACCGTAAAATAAAAATATTTATAGATTTGAAATTAGATTTTTACTATATTCCTGGCTTTAAATATAAAAACAATCTTTATTTTTGATTATTATATTCGTTTCTTTACATAAAAATTTTAATAAATTTTTAAAATATTAATTATAAAAATCATATCATTATCGATGAAATCGATAAATTTAAATCGTAATTATTATTAACTTATATGTTCCTCAGATCGTTCAATAATATTATTTACATCCATAAATCTAGATATTTATTTTATTTAATATAATAGGAATATTAATAGTGACTTATAAAATAATCTTTTTTTTATTTCTTTATCTTTTATCTCATGCCTTCGTGAATAGGATATATAAACACTAAAAGAACATAATAAAATGATTATCCTGTCCATTTCCTTTCTATTTATATAAACGAAATAGAAAATGCGCCCACTTCTTACTTTATAACAATTTAGAAAACATATACATATTATAAATATAAAATTTACTTTGAAAAAAAATATTCTTGTCTTTTAAATCTAATTTTATTAACATTATAACAATTAGATTGTCGGGATATGTATACGATTTAATTATGTTTACAGTAGCTTCTTTGCAAAAATAGATCAATCACTTTTCTCGTGAATAAAATTTTAATGGTTCATTCATATCGTTACATGTATAAGATCAAAGAAGTTCCACTTAATATTAATTAGCCTAAAATTAATTTAAGCATTATGAATCAAAGTAGTATTAAAAATAATAATTTCACACTTTCCAAGTGTATGTACGACATTTTTATATGAATAGGTATAGTATGCCCTTCTAACAATACCAACACTAAATGTTACTTTGGCATTTTCCGGCTGACGTTATGAGACCAAGGAACCACTTGCAAATGAATATTACTGATTCGTAAATGTTTATATGAAAGTAATGACATATAGGCCGTTAGTTAAATGTGTTCTTAACACAAACTGATCAGTGCTTTCTATGCCTGTAATCTGTAGTAATCTGTAATCTGCTACTATTATAGTAAAAATGTAATAATTAATAGCAAGATTTATTATTTGTGACTTATATGACTAAAATAATGAATTTATATCCATCATTATGATGGAAGGCTGTCTTGGTGCAGGGGCACAAGTGTGTGCACAAATCCCCACTTGAGGAAGTGAAATATTTAATATTTTTATTTCTTCGCCCTGGTGTCGAGGCAAAGTTCAGCGTTTGAATCACTTAACCGGCAATGCCTTCAGAAATCGGCAGACAATGGGGCACGGAGTGTCTTAATACTAGGTCCCCTCTGCCGATGCTGCTGTGTGCGGGATACAGCGTGAAGCTGAATAAAAATCTATTGTATTGCCAATGGACATTTTGTGATATCAAAAAGACATTAGTTAAAAATAACTGCTCACTGCAGGGTAGGCAGAGGGAACCTAGTGTTAAGAGACGTCGTTCCCCACTTTCTGCCGATTTCTGGAGGTATTGCGTGTTGAATGGCAGAACGCCGCGCTTATCCTCGAACCACAGCGAAGAAATGGAAATATAAATTTAAGTAAATAATGTCATCCCCTCGAGTGGGGATCGAACCCACAACCAGTCGGTTTTACAGTCACACTTTGTGCCGCTGCGCCACGACTGGCCTCATTAGTTAAAACATATCATAAAATCTCAATGCTAGTAAAATAATCTGATATAAAGAACTAGCTAGGCAATTGTAAATGACAAATAAATAAGTAAATAAGAAATAAATGGAAGAAATTAAGTGAATGTGGTAAAATAATGTACTTTATAAATCAACATGCAAAAGCAATCAACATGCTGGTGATATAAGAGATGTAATAAAAACTGGTGCTGAAAGCGAACATATATTTTGCAAAAAGTATTTAAATATACTATTTAGTTATTTTTTTTTAAGACAGTATAATTTATTATACATTCGGCGTATACAAATTCGATATAACATAAACGTAAGCTTATTTATACTAGTGATAAATATGTACCTACACAATGAAAATCTGCATATTTTTCTTACAGGTTCGAAACTGAAAAACTACAATTAAAATAAAAAAAAATATTATAATAATTAACACAATTTAGACCGTGTGTTACCGGCTTATAATAGGATCACCCTGGTATTGATGGTGTCGTAAGAATCGAGTAAAGTACGTGTGGGATAGGCATGGGGATACTCGACTGGATCATTACCACCCCTGGCATATAAGACTGGTGTTAAGTAGTGGTTTATGTCCTCTTTGGACATCCACAAGTCAAGCGTTTATGTGCTCCTGAGCTGACACCGGTGCAAACGCGTCTGCTTTCGCACTCTTACTCAGTCGGCGTAGTCAGACTCGTGGAAGAGCGCTCTTATCCACCCAATCCCGAAAAAAGGCGATGGTTCCGATCCATCTAACTACAGGCCTATTGCAATCTATTCCCTACTCTCAAAAGTCATGGAAAATATCATCAATAGCTATCTCTTGCTTCATATTTTAACATAAAATATTAATATTAGTTTATATTTAAGTAAAATAAATTTAAGTGTGAACGTATTCAATTCATTTGTGCTAAGAAGTATTTAAGGGCCATAACAAAACAATACATCGTTGGGCCTGATGAGTGCTAAACGATCTCTGTCAATTCTTGTAAGCTTTTTACATTTTTTGATTTATAAACATAGTAAATTAGTCAGTGATCTTTTCCAAATAAATTAGTAGGTATATTTTTGTACGTTCGGTGTTGAATGTAAGTACCTCATGCGGAATAGATAAATATCTACTCGTTGTAATATTGTTTTACGTAGGGTTAATACTTGCAAATTTAGTTGAGTATAAAAAATATAGTTTATACGTTATAATCATTGATATGAGGTTATCTTATACTCCGATATCAGACCTATTTCGCGGTGATAACAAAATGCATATAGCTTACGAAAACTTTATTTATGCATTCTAGATAAGATCATTATAAATTATGTTAACTTCAAATTCTCTTTTTTAATAGGTATTGCTCTACGACCATTTGGGCTGTCACTGATATATTTGCTCCTATACCTGATTGCTCCGTTTCCACAAGTGCCAGATTCCAAAACATTTCGAGGTGAGTAAACAAATTAGACGTAACTATAAATTCTTTGTTTACGCTACCGAATATATTTTTCTAAGCCTATTTTACACTTAGAAAACAATATTTGTTTATGTGTGTGGAGAAGTCTATATTTTTTTCTATGCAACAGATTTATTTGTTTAAACAAAACTTCTGAAATAATGCTCCAACTAGTATTACAAACGTTAGCGTAAGAATATGTTTATTATTCTTAGTATGTTCTATGTACGGAGCTTCTGTTAGAAATAGTATTTTTTATTATAGTCACACCTGTCTTATATTTAAAAAAAATTTTAGAGGAAGTATTTGACAGATCTTTATTTTTACCAAAAGCCTTATGTTAAAATATGATATTTTACCAGGTTTCCGAGGGAGATATCTACAACTTAATCTTGTGGTGTCAACATTGCTTTTGTTAGTCCACGCAGCATGGCACAGCGTGTTGGCAGGTTTTGCGCCGTATGGCTCGCTTCTAGAGGACTATCCAATCATACAAACGATCGGATACAACCTAGGACTTGTTTCATATGCAGGGATCGATCCTCTTATGGCGGTGCATTATCTGGCACCTGAGGTAAATTGTCATTTTATTTGTATAATAACATTAATAGGTACAGTAGGTATGTGTACAGTGTAACGCGATTGACGGATGAATGGTTATCTATGGGTAGAGGACATCACTACTAAACTAATATAGCTCAATAGTAAGCCTTTTCTGTAATGCAATTTATCAAGAGTATCAGGTTATACATCTTTAAAATGACATGGAAACAAATATGATTTTTAAATTAAATTAAATTCCAAAGGATGTGCAGCGAAATAAAAAATGTGAAAGGTGATTTTTTTCCAGAACCTATTTTTAAAACTATTAGTATCAGTATTCAACAGATCAGTATTTATCAGATCAGAACAATCTCTGAAATGTTGATAGGCGGGGCTCAATAACAAAATGTAAAAAAAATTACTTAAACCATGAATTAAACATTTGGTGTCTAGTCTTTAGAGTTTTTAAATTAGATGGTACAAAAAATTTACTTGTGAAATATTGTTTCCACAGCGTGTGAAAGTTGATATTAACCACCACCCAAGAGCATTAGAAAATTCACGGCTTTTGCTGGAATTTCTTCATAATATCAAAATATTTGTATTCAATAAACATTGTTTGATTATAATATAGTGGTAAATAATGCAAACATTTATGTAAATATCTAAAATTATTTCATATATAAAAAATCACTAGCACAGACTTAACAATCAGGCTGTATTTGCCAATTCTGGTTTTTTTCCAAAAAATCGCAAATTCTTAAATATCTGCCGAACTGTGGATCCATCAATCGCCTTATATCTTGTATATATTTAGTAAGAAAAATGTACCTTTGCAACTTAAGATGAATCTATATAATTTATTTAATTTTTGTTTAAATAATTTGTAACTTGATTTCAGTTGGTGGTAATGGGTACATCCTTACTGGTTTATTTGTTAGTTCGTATGTTGCTTACTGGATCACATAACGAGCAAATTGTGAGAAAAGATTCAAAGCATCAAAGGTTTCCTCTTCTTACTAGTGCAGGTATTGGAATAATTAATTTAATTTTGCTTCGACTGTCCGTTACTATTGTTTAATAAATTTCGCTTGCAAGTTTACCTCAAAAATGCAATGATGATAATTCTATTCTAAATTCTGATTCATGTTAGGTACGTAATTATAAATTTTGTTTTGCAGGAAAATATATAGCGTTGTTTTTATTGATGTTTTCCGGAATTATGCGTCCCAGTGTCACTTCAGGAATTTATTTTTTGGTGTTTATGGGAACTGCGACAGCGTGGGCTGTTGGTAGACCGCTTGAAAAAGGTTTTGCAGTAGTGAGTCGTTGTATTATGGCCATCATGGGAATTCATATAGCAGTACTCCTTGTATATCAGTGCACATGGATTATAGACATTTTTCCTCCCGAAACTGATATGGCCAGGTAATCATTGTAGTAGAACATATAACGTTAAATTCCAAAATAATTTATTATTGTAATGGAAATTATTTTTCACAGATATTTTGGTCTCACAAAATTGGTAATTCTAAACGAAACAGATACATCGAGGTTTGCATACGAAGTAACTGATGATCATATGTGGGCAACCTTAGCTAGCCCTTTAGTCATACTCTTCTCATACTTTTTTCTCGCAATTGAAACGCGAGAACTCTTCAAACCCAAGGTGTGTATGCACGCGTCCTTAAATCATTATAATGAATGAATATTTAATTAATATCATTATTCCAACTAATATGGATTTGCTTTTTAATATTGGACATGGCCATTACTAACGCCGTAGACTTATGCCGGTCTAGTGCTATTGAGTAGTTCGAATACACTTGCAATTTATAAATTTTGCTAACGGGTCGGATAGGCGAAGAAAAAGAGTGCCTTAACCGGTCTCGAGGCTGGTAAAGTGAACGGTTCGCTGGTGAGAGGCGTGTCGTTCCACAGAAGACACGCGCCGCGGGACAAGTGGAAGAACGCCACGAAGAAAGTCCGCGTAAGCCGGCCCACCGATACTGCACTTCCTTCACTAGTTTTGAATTTATTTTGGCACACACACGTACATTGTGATATTTTCCAAGCCCATATGCGAACTGTAAATGTAAATTATTTAAAGTATATTAACTCTATATTACTATTCAAACATGTATATTACAGTCCGAATATGTTTGTGGGTCATCTGTAGATATTGTAAATAGCGGCCGTAGTAAATTTTAGACAGGACTATATTTAGAAAGTAGTGGGTCTACTCGATCAGTGTAAATCTTGTATATTAAAACTTCCTGCATACAAATTATTTTAATCGATTAAAGACAAATATAGACTTACCATTTTTAAATTTAATTTAATTTTAAGCATTTAACGTTAAAAAGATACAATAGACATTGAAATATTGCTATTACATACACCTATTTTGCCAGAGGTGGTCGATTAAATTAATTTATGTGTGTATTCTAGTCTAATATCCTAGAAACTTAACAGAATTTGATTACTAATTTTACATTTTATTGCATGGACGCTTGTGTTAACATATAAATAGACTATTCTAGACAACTACTTGCATCATAATGTTTCTATTATTTTTTGCAACCTGCTTTCGTTCTTTTGTAGGTTGCATATTCGTACATAAATTCAAAAGCACTTCGTGGGAACGCCGATGAGAATGATCCTGTAGGTATTTTAATATTATTTTGAAACAATACTTGCTTGGTTTTTCTTTTTTTGATGAGATATTATGAAATGAATATTTACATCTCGCTAGCTTTTTGTGTTCACAGAAATATTTTTTTCATACAAATGCACTATTTTCATTGTGTTTGTGTTGGATTATTTATAAGATTTACACTTTACTAACTACATTAGCTTGTATTAAAAAAAGAGAGAAAACTATCTATAATTTTATGGTGCGTGCTATACAGCTCTTCGTCTTCATTATGTGCAGGTAGGTTCAGAATTCTATTAAAGTAAGATAAAAAGATCCGAAGATAATAAATAAATTTAATACTTAACAATATTTGTTTTTGTAATAAATACCATTCGCTAACTACAGCATTGTAATTTTTTAGCTTTTACGGAGTATGAGCCCAAGCAAGCGTTGGTCGAGCGTTCGTGGAGGCTCAGTCACGCGGCAGTTACATCAAGACTCTACTGGTTCAGTCGTGGTACCTGATGAAGGTAATATATTTTTTTCTTGTTATCAATGTCCTCTTTACTATGAGTAGGTACAGTAATTCTATTTTTAAAGTCCTGTATCTAAAGTATGAGGAAGTAAAAAGATATGAATGATACATATATGTATTTTTAAATAATGTTACTATAATAAAATTTCTTTTTTTCTAGAATCAATTCTAGAAATAGAAGAAGAGCCAACTTTAATGGATGATATATTGGCAGCTATTGTAGATTTCTTTCAAGTACTAGTTAGGTAAGCAAATGAATTATTTTATCAGGCAGGGGAGCGAAGCCGAGTTGGCCATGCCCACCTTATAATTTTAAGTAAGAAAAATAAGGTTAAAAAAATAAAAACCCTACACATTTAGATCTCTTTAAGGTAAAGCCGGAAATATTTCTAAGATTTTTACTAAATTGCATTTGCCTTTCTAAGTTGAACAATTTTCAGTTTAGTTTCTGGCTCCAAAAAAATTCATGTAAATTCAATTACTTGATGATTTTTACTTCATAGTAAGAGGTCAGATCTCTTGCGGGGCCGTTCAAGTATAACGTAAGCAGTTTTTTTGCAATTACTGACTCCCCCCTCCCCTATGTCATCAAAAATAAGCAATCCTCTTAAAAATATTTCTTTGAACACGTCAAAAATAAGCAAACCCAAGGCCCCCGCCCC
>DWAN01005073.1:0-11550 GCA_018230445.1 Heliconius hewitsoni
ACTGTTATGAATACGCAAAGTTATCGAACGTTTCATAAACTTATAGAGCATTTTATCTAATGAACGTTTTAAACGTTCTATAAGGGTTTTTTATGAATAAGACCGTAAGATTTTTAACGAAAAAAATATCAGTTTATAGCCCTTTTCTTTTTCCCCATAATTTTTTCTCTATAATTCGATGTTAATTTTTCATAGGGTCTTCACTTAGTCTTTTAATGTAAAAATCATTAACTTTACTTCGATTTAGGTCACTTGTTGTAATTGTAACGATGGCTTATAATCAATAGTGAAAGTCGATTACAATTGTTCACAATAGTCAATAGTCTATGTTGTGGGAAATTGAGCTCACCTAATAAATTACTTGCATTTTCTCTTCACATAGTTTCTACGTATTTGATCTGATCTGATGTAAAACATATCGATTTTGTTTAATTAAATATTGTTTCATTTACCTAGGAACCGTTAAAACACTCCGTTTCCATCAATACAAGGAATACTAATGTTTTATTATATACAGGCACTACTAAAGATGACAAATCCAAAAATTACTCACGTTTAAAGTTAACCTTTTTAAAAAATAAAAGTGTATAGAAAGTTGTATGTGACTAGTAAAAAACTAAAATATTTTTTTCAATCAAAAATTTTATTGTACTTGCAACTAAGGAAAGGTACCTTGTAAATGAAGACCTTGCAAATGAATTCTGTAAGCATGCGTGTTGAGTGGCGTAACTCAACGCCGCGCTTTTCCTCGACACCAGAACAAAGAAATGAAAATTTGTCCAATATGTGAAAACAACCTGTCGCGTTTTCAGTCAAACTTTGTGTCCCTGCAACACGACTTTCCGTAAAACTACTTGAAGTAAAAAAAATTACTGATTGAATCGGGGAGCTTTACTACTTACAAAAATCGTTAATTAACACCAACAATGTCAGTATTGTCAGTTTGACAGGAAGCCACAACCGGTACGCTTTAGTTTCAGCCTTGCTCACTAAAAACACTTTTAGGACAGTCATTTGAGAAATCATCTACACGACCGTAATTTTCTTAAAATAGATTGTCATAATACGACTTTGAATATTTATACGCATCTAGACATGTTGGCGCCATTTGTATTGATTCCTTTGACCTTGCGCCTTTTATGTAACTTAATGAAAGCTTTCTTTCTCATCTTTATTTTAACTTTGGTTTATACAAATCTTAACCGTTATGGTGGAATTTGGTTTCTTTGTTACTTATCAGGTTAATGTATTTGATAGATTTTATTCTTCGCTGATAGTTTGTTTATCTGTGCTACTTGAAGCCTATGTTACTAGTAAATTTTCGCAAAAATAACAAAACCTTTGTCACTGTGGTTATTTTATACGATACCAGACGGGTTTGTTGTTAACATTTAAAAATTTGCGTTGCATTGTTCCTTAATTCATATACTTAGCTATAAAATATAGGATAGTATTCATATATTTTTTAGCTCCATCTTTTAGAAAAAAGTGTAAATGTATGCAGTTGTGTAATACTAGTCCTTGGTTCTTCCTCTTGATCTGGGAAATAGATAAAGCATTTTATAGAAAGCTAAGTCTATCCTTTAACGGAACAGATATCGGCATCTAAGATCTTACTCGTTTATACCATTAAACATTACGATAGTATTGAACGTTAAATTCAAGTACAAAATTGTCCGCTAAAATGTGACTGAAACATTTCCTTTAACGGTTCTGAACTAGAAAATCGATTTGCCGCTAATTCCGCAGCAAACTGCGGACCTGTTCAAAAACAGGTTCTAATGTTTTCAGAGTTAGTTACTATCATGTTGTTAGATAAATAGAGATATTAAGATTTTTTAAAATGTATATTTGCTGGTTCTTAAAAATTATAAAAAGTAGCTTCTCGCTTTTCCTCGCGTAAACTTATTTAACCTAATATTAAAATACTCCATCGAGTATTACCATCTAATATACATATAACTGTCAAGTTTTTTATGATAGTACAACAATTAAAAGTCCGTGTAATTCAAATTCTTACATTTTATTAGACAGTTCGATCTAATAAAAGCGTGTTGAAAAGGGAATACAAAACGACAATTAGAGTAAATAACAATATGTGCAAGTATTTTGTATTATTTCACACATTTTCTTTATCTTTTTATATATTTTGTTTTTTTTTTGTTATGGTATTCTTTGTTCTCCAGAAATATTAAGTCAGGGTAATGTTTATTGTTTGCAGCCGTAAGCGAAATCTTTTTGTTTTGCAACTTGCGAGATGCATTTGTTTCCATTTACCTCGCGCTGGAAGTTGAAACAAAAAGTATTTTACCTCTACCGGATAGACTTAAAGTTCCATTTTTGTTCCACTGGTGCATTGTTTCTAAAGTATTCAAATTATATTTAGTTATTAGCACTGGTATATAATATAATATCCTCGTAAAATTCTTAATACATTCTGCACTTTCATATATTTAATTCTTTTTTAAATTTAACTATCTATATCTTATATGATTTTTATCTTTTATTTACAAACAAATATCTGAAGAGTATATAAACTTAACTTTTCCTGCCTATTGTTATCATTTTGTGTCATCCACTGGACTGCTGTACTAAAAAGTTTATAGTCGGCCGGTTTTGTTTGCTCTTCCAATTCATCATGTAGCCTTGTGTGCGTTGCATCGCGCATGTAGAGCGAGCGGGGCGTGGAAAATGCAGGGGTGGCAACCCCTTTCTAGGGCGGCGGTGAGACGCGATGTTATCGTTTTTATGTTTTATTTTATTTATATAAGTTTTAGACGTTAGCCGTATATTGATTTTGGACCTTTAAAGCTTTGGTGTGATGATTGTTATAGGATGGCCTATAATAGATTTTTTCCGAACTCTATCGTAGTATTGATATCATTAATAGTTGGCACTATTAATATTGAAATAGAAGGTGATTGCCTTGTCCTCTCAAGTTTCCGGAGATATGAGACTCTGATCAAGGTATTGAGCGTAATGTAACTCATGTTTTTGCATTGTAACATCATTGCGAAAAATGCAATTAATTGTCATACAAACAGACGAATTGAGTGTTATTGAAACATTTAAGCTTTTTAATTGTCCAAAAATAAAATTTAAAATGAATATCTATGTATTGAGGTAGGAACATGAGCGTGTGATTGTGACGCGGTGGCTGTGGGTTCAGTTCCCCCACTACTGGGGAATGAGTTATTATTTATTGATATTTTCAAAGTAAAGCAAAGCGCAGCGTTGAGTTACTGTTGAAGTAAGTGGCGGCAGTTAACATGAAAAGCCTCAAGAAATCAGCAGAAAGTGGGGAATCCTATCCTATCCTGCTATATGTGATGTATAGCAGGTAAAACTAAAAAAAGAGACAAAAAAATCTAAAAAATATTCAAAATTGCTTATAAACTAGATCCGTTTCATGAATATCCATCGACTCGATATATCTGGCGCCACTGCATGCGCCACACTAGCACCATCGAGCTGAACCACGCCAGTACGCACTCGTTGATACTGTGGAGCGGACGTGTCGAGTACGCTCCTCCGAGCCGATATTAAAATAACGCTCTTTATTATAAAATACGCGTCCATTTTACCGTCCTTAAGCTCTATTACTGTGAAGAGCTGTAGTGTTTAAATGGTTTTTATAAATATTTCTATCTGAATAAACCGTGCCAGTCCTTACTGGGTGTGTAGCTTTTTGGTTAATTAAATGTTTTCTATTAGTATTAATGGTTGTCGATACGTTGATCGTGATAATTCTTATCGGTCAGTTACGCTTGGAGGTATTTCGTGATTATAAATAGTTGTTTATTATTGATTGCCATATGACGTTTGCTACGTTTTTACCTTTGCCTCTGAAGGTCTACGTTTACAGTTCGCATGTTTGCTACGTACCTCCTTTGTTTGTTTATGCCGCTGGTAACTTATTTTGTATTATATTGCGGCTTCGCCCGCGTAATTGTATGTAAATAACTCAAAATTTTGTATGACTCATGACACAATCTTTGTGCTGGAGGTAACTCTTACCGCAGGTACAGTAAGTTACGTCTAAATGATACGTAAACGTAATGCTTAATATTAATAGTCTTGCTCAATTAAATGGACTATGCAACACAAAAAGGAGTTTTTAATTCGGAACATTATTTCTCTTTAGTCTTAAAATATTATTATAACATATTTTTTTAATGCTCCAATATCTGATATTTTAAAATCAGTATTAACACGCTTTTACGTCTTAAGTATTCGTCTAATGTCTACGTCAATTAGCATTCTTATAACGCTCCGATTATTTTCTAACATACCAATTATAGTTTCATTCTACTTTATACCAATAAATTAAGCAAAAACTTCTATATATCATATTTAAATAAGACAAAAGTGGATGTAAAAGTTGTTTTAATATATATTTTTTATGTGATTCAGAGTTAACAACACAACCAACTTATATATTTAGTGTAAAACATTGAAGTGAACAAACACGTGTCATTTTTAAGTCTGATTTGATCAATAAAATTCTTCTGGTCTGTTTAATAATCAGTAAAACGTCAACTTTGTCCACAGATACTAAAATACAAATTAATCTAATTTAATCTTTCTATATAAATATATTTCCAAGACTTGTCTGCTGCCTCTTTATCTTTTTTGCACTTCATATGTTACTTAGATATTAAATCTGACTATTTGTTAGCTTCACGCCGTATCCTGCAAATAGCAGGATAGGCAGGGGAACTTGGGGACCTAGTGTTAAGACTTAGTGGGAGCAGAGTGTTCCTAACTTTCCGTTGGACTCTAACGGCATCGCGTGTTGAGTGGCGTAACTCAACGCCGCAAATTAAGAAAAGGTTCCTAAGTCGATTGATAATGTGCAATTATTTTATTTTAATATAAAATATTTTTTCAAAGTTGTAATATTTTTTGCCACATCACTACATTCCTTATACAGATTCTTGTTGTTTGTGTATTTACTATATTGTAAATGCTCTCGTTATTAATATCTACCTCATTCCAGTTTCTTATTGCATTACAATCTACTCTCACGACATGGTCAGAATGTAATAATTGCAAAGAAATTTCTTATTATAACTAGTGAATTACTATATTCTGTTATAAATTTTTTCTTACATCTTTTATTAACTTTTTTGCTCTGTATACCGTTCCGTTTTGATAAAAAAACAACTTTTCAAATCAGGATTGCAATCATCTCGTCGTCGTATTTTCATCGTACGTTTAAAAATTGGTTTCCTGATGGATACGCATGATTGGAGTCAAAAGCGTTTTATTTAGTTTCTGTTTTTGTTTGTTCAGGATTTTTCTCTGTTGGAATATAAGCATTTTTATTTCATAACTACATTTTACCAAATGGAACCCACTAAGAGATATAACTCTGATCTGACCTGATTTAAAGGGTTCATCACAACTTTAAACAAAATATAAAATTGCCTAAATCCTTCCTCGATAAATTGACCATTCAACACAAAAATAATCTCTTAATTAGAATCAGTAGTTTCCAAGATTAATGCCTTCTACCAAACAAAATCTTCACCTGTATAGTATTAGTATCTATAGAAGTATAGATTAGTATCAAGAACTCGAAGAAAATTACAAATCAATTATGAACACTTCATAAATAAGTATCCACTTAACAAAATTGCAATTTAGAGTTGTTAATGTGAATTGTCCGAGATATTTAATGGTGTGCACTCGTAGTCGTTTGTATCCACGGTTGGTGCCATTTCGCCCCGAGCTGGTAACGAGATAACTGTCTTATATTTTTGATGCTCTATTTTGTGTTTAACAGCTTGTTAATGATACGTAATGGACTATTAAGAAATTAAAATGTGACGGTAAATGCGGCGGTTGGGTGTTTGATTCCCTCTCTCTTCTCTGGTACTACTGGTACTACGTTAGGTACGACATAGCGCGGCGTTGAGTTCCACCACTGAACACGCAATGTCACGGAAATTCATCGATCGAGTACATTTAACTTGCTACGAACTTCGTATTTTCGTAAATCTAAATTTGTACTTTAGATAAGTGTTATCTCTTTGAAATAGAGTTTGAAAATGAACAGGTACTTTATGTAGTAGTTTATTTGTATTCTTCAAGAATTTTCAAGAGAAGTTTTATTATAATTTCCCGAGAGTGAAGCTTAAATCCATTCTTTCTTTTGTGAGCCACTTTATTTTATTGCAGTGGTGTTTTTTGTTTCTGTTTGCATTAAAAGAAAAAATGTTAGGTATCTACTTCCATTAAAAATATATATTTTGGCATGCATTATTATTATTTTTTACAGTTAGTGTATCCTGCATATAGTAAAGTAGGCATAGAAAACTTACAATTAAACATGCTACGTACTCCACAGCTTGCCCGAATCAGAGACATTTTGTTAAATGGAATTCAACTTTGGGTAGAGAGGCCAGTCGTAGCGCAGGGGTACAAAGTGTGACTGTAAAACAGACTGGTTGTGGGTTCGTCCCCACCCGAGGAGATGAAATGTTTACTTAAATTTATATTTCCATTTCTTCGCCACTCAACACGCAATGCCCCCAAATTTCGGCAGAAAGTGGGAAACGGGGTGTCTTAACACTAGGTTCCCTCTGTCTACCCTGCTGTGTGCGGGATACAGCGTGAAGCTGATTTGATTTAATTTTAACTTTGTACTGTTTGAAATAGTACATTCTCCCGCGTAGAGATCCATAACACGTTTATGTTATTTCAATGGTTAATTGGAAATAAATTGAGCTATATTTTCAGCGATATACCAATCGTTTATATTTTTTTAACGGACTATATAGAAAGAATAGTAACGTAAAAAAACAATGTGCTTTTAATTCGTATCTAATAATCGTTACTTAAATTACAACGGCTTCAACTGTTGCGTGTCCTGGGCCCGTTCGTGTTGTTATTCAGATATGGATTTTGTTTATTACTATATGCTGCCGAAATTTACGTTAACAACGAATATAATTTACTTAAATATATTTAGTTTCTTGGCTAGTGCCTAAAATTGACGAAATATAGAAAAAAAATCGGCGTTTGGCAGGATAAACCTATTGTAACCTAACTCCACTCCGTTTCCCACTCAGTTTTCTATTCAATTTTCAAGAGCCTCTTTAAGTGTTGAAATTCAACACCGCGCTTTCCAAAAATATTAACAAATAATAGTATTTTTCAACATTCTTCTTAGCGAGGATTATTTAAATAAAAAACAAATTGTGTTCTTGGTTCATAACTGCATTAGTTCGCAATTTACAAAGTTCGCCGAGCAAACCTTACGCACTATTAGTTCTATTAAGGAAAGTATCTTAGACGTACGTAATCTAATTAGTCCAATCTGGAGCTACGTCTGAAACCTTTTCACGTGAACACATCGCCACGTTTCACATGTGCGCCCTCAACGCGTTGAATATTACAACTGTGTAATATATTACTTTAATGTATACTCGTATATGATTTAACACTGCGGCATACTAGTTCTTTATTATTTTTTTGTGTGTCAATATTACAAGCGACCGATGCAACGCGAATTGGGTGGAAAAGAGAAAGAGCGGAAACCTGACAAAAGAAATTACAGGCATCTTCCTCATCTTATGAGGCAAGCAATGAACGAGCCTTGTGATACATAAGTCTGAACATCAGTTGCTAAAGTGACGCGATGCAACATTGCGTACTGACTGATAACTTTTTAATACGATTATTAAACTACCAACTAAACATTGACGGACAACGCACAGTCCATAATGCTGGACTTAGAATGTTAAAATTTGGTATCTAGGTAGAGGTTAGGGCGTATAGCAGAGCAATAACATATCTCGAAGTTCCATCTGAAATTCATTTTTCAATTATAAAGTATTCGGTTCGAAAAAAGTGCTACTAAATAATTTTATTATCGAAGTGACTGTAAGTTTAGTTTCCAATGTATGGTTATTGTTATTTGAAATGATAATATTATTATATTAGATCACGAAAGTAATTCAGATCAGTGTATACGAGTAGATAATTACGGATTCTTGGGGCGCTGCCGCGAGCAGCTTGCTAGTGTATAATATAACACATAATGTTAAACCGAAGACCTTGAAAGAACAATAATGCTTGCGAACCGACATCTGTCGTTACTATCGCGAAGGCGAAATAAAACAAAAACAAACAAACGGTCTCATAACAGCAGACAATGATCCAAAGGGATCAACGACACCGCCGCGCCGTTGCGTAGGAGTCGTTCGGTCTATTTTAATTTCGATCATACTTCTGTCCCATTTCCACGCCCAGGAATATCCGCAGTTCCACTTCGTGTGGTGGTATTGTGCAATTATTGGCAACTGCTCGGTTGTTCTGGGGTCTATGCCAAAAAATACACGTGCTATAGCTGAAGATTGAGACTGATTTCGTTTTTTATGTTTTTCTTTTGCTATGTTTCTAATTCTGCGTCATGTTGTTTTTTTAGGTTTCGTTGTATATTGTTGTGCTAGTTTGTGGGGAATTTGGATTACTTAGGATTTGCCAGATAAAATTGGCCTTGATACTTTTAATTTTGTGATAATTTGAAAATTCGTACCATACAATTTTTTTACAACAAGCATGAATTTTCATGTTTATACATCACAGTCTTTAGCTATTTTTTTTACATTCTTTTCCTTTCTATTGAAATTAGGTAATAGGCTGCCTAACAGGCAAGTCTATCTTATATATTTATCACGACCAACGTATCACTAACTTCAATATATTAAATGTCTATAATGCCCCAAGTCTTCAAGTGCAAAATTGTGTATGTAATTTAATTCCGGTTTTGCAGGTGCCAGTGTGTAAATTAGAAACTATTTTTATATAAGTTTTTTAGCATATTGTGTTTGACAAGTGCATATAGCGTGTTAGTGCAGTGTGATGGATAGTGATTGTTAGGACGCCATCACGTATAATGTCGAAAACTTTAAACGCCTACAGAATGTAAGTATATTAGATATGTTAAAAATACCTTCAAGCTAGTCAGCATATAGCAAGGTAGGCAGAGTGAACGTACCGTTAGACACACGGAGTGTCTTAACACTAGGTTCTCTGTAAGAAATCCTAATAAGAAAATAAACATTTTTTTTTTTATGATAAAGACACGGCAAACGAGCGTGCGGGTCACCTGATGGTAAGTGATTACCGCCGCACACGACCCCGTGCAACCCCAGAGGAGCTACAGGTGCGTTGCGGGCCTTTAAGACGGGTTGGGCATAAAAAACAATGATTGAATGTGCATTGAAACTTATTAATTTTACGTTCAATAGATATGAATTAAAAAAAACAGCAGGGTAGACAGAATATAGTGCTAAGAGAGTCTCTTCTCTAGATTTTGCCCAATTTTGGAGACATAGCATGTTCAGAGGCGGAACTCAACGCCTGGGTGGCGTTGAGTTCCGATTTACACACTGACACATGCTATGACTGTCGCTCAGAGCGATGGGTAGTTAATTTCCCCGAATGGGGATCAAACCCATAATAGTCACGTCTGCAGTCAGTTCAAAAGTATGTTTTGATACTAAATATAACGACATAAATCATTTGTATCCATCCATCCGATATAACATCAAACTAATACAATAGTGATGTCTAAAGTGTTCCGAAGGACGTTGTCGACGATCCATTTGTCGCCCTTTGTCCTCGCACCGTCCTTGAACTTTGAAGCTTTTTGAAGTTGAGCAAGCTTTCGTCCTTTAACGGTGTAATGAGTGTTGTTATACGACTGACCTATTTTAAGCTTTCAAGCTTTTATATATATAAAATGTGTTGTATCATTCGTTGTCTGTCATTTCTTTATTTCTGTATGTCTCTAAATTGCATAAAAATAGTTTCTATTCTGCATTATTATATACTTTATACAGTACTTAATAATTCTTAATAACATATCTCAGAAGTTTTATAAATCGTAGATTATTATTAATATATTTTTTTTCTTATTTGATGACATAATGTTGTGTAAATTTAAGGAAATAATAAAAATAGAGAAAAGAAGTAATGAAAACTAAAACGGATATACATTATCATCATTTAAAAAAAAGCAGCGTAGGTATACCTAGCGTTAAGACATTACGTACCCCAGACTCTACCTAATTTTCGAGTTGCTTGGCGAAACTCAACGCCGAACTTAGAACATCCCTTAATGTTAAATGACGACGTAATTAAGTGCTGTACAAATATTAGTGATACTTTTTATAAATGGATGACATTTTTATTTTGTTTCACCTTTTAAGTTGGTTTGCGTAAAATGAGCAATGTTCTAGTATCTCGTTAGTGCGTTTTTTATTTTAAAAAATATTTAAAAGAAAACTGTGAGAGGATGAGTCTAGACGCAAAATTTGTGACGGACAGATGAAATGTTGTTCTTTTAACCGTTGAAATTAATGAATGATCTACAGCTACATAGTGTGTAATATATATAACTTATATAAGGGTTTTTTTTTCGTAAAAACGTTTCATAAAATAATAGTACTTTTGGTATAATTTTGTATTTTTTACTTACTTATAGAGCACTACCGTATTAATAGTGGGTGTCACGTTTTTATTATATCTTTGTACCGAAAAATTTATTGCTGTTTCCACTATATCTTGATGAGTGAAACCAAAATAGCCTAGAAGCTAAGTGAGTAATAAAGAAAGTAGAAGTTATACATTTAAACATTTTAGCCTCTCATGAGCGTTATTGTGAGGCAGACTGAGAATATATTCTACATAACTTGTGTCTCGAAGAATGTTTTGTTTTTCCGCCTCACACTGTATCCCGCACATATCAGAATAGGCAGAGGGGACCTGGGGACCTAGTGTTAAGGTATTTCATTCCCATTAAGACACTCCCGTTTCCCGATTTCTGCTGAATTCTGGAGGCATTCCGTGTTGAGTGGCGGTACTCAATGCCGCGCTTTGCCTCGTTACCGGAGGCAGGAGAACGACATTGGATTGCGGATATAATTCCAAATAATTCCTTCTCAACTTAAACATGTGATATTCTGCCTATATCTTTTAATGGCAGATAGACACTACTTTGAGTGTCTACTTTTTCATAAATTAGTAAAAGCTTAACGTTAATAAATTAAAAAAAAATATGCAGCCCTTTATGCATTGAAATATACTGCGCCCCCAGTTTTGTCTAGACGCATCGATTGCCCTCACGCTTTGTCCACTATAGTGACGCTATAATTGGATTAGGAGTTTCTCTTGTTTTTTCTTTAATATGATTATTTTTCCAGATTCGGACAAAAGAATGTTTTAACTTGGCTTGGCTTTTAACTAAGATTATTTCTTACTTATGTGTTCGTGAACATGGTTTTACGCTTTCAGTATTCAAGTTTCTTTGTTTTGTTGAGCGTTGTTTTGACTTTTTTTTTATATAGTTACGTTTACGTTACGTTACGTTACGTTTTTTTATATACGTACGTTATTTTCGGTATTTGGCAGGTGAAGCAATTTGCCATGTTGTATATACAGTTTTGCTATTATACATGTATTAATTTTAAAAGTAATATAACTTATTTTAAATGAAACTATTTTAACCGGATTAATCGCGTATATTTAGTATTATTA
>DWAN01005074.1:0-11549 GCA_018230445.1 Heliconius hewitsoni
GGCGCAGGAGCACAAAGTGTAACTAAATACGACAGCTTGTGGATTCCATCCCACTCAAGGGAATGTAATATTAGAATTTCTTTGCTCTGGTGTCGAGGCAAAGCACGGCGTTGAGCTCCGTTGTTTAATACGCAATGCCTTTAGAATTAAGAAAAGGAATGTCAAAATACTAGGTTCCCCTACCTAGCCTATTCTGCTGTATACGAACTCTGCTGTGTACGAATACAGCGTGAAGCTGATAAAAAACCACCAATAAAATAATTATTGATAGCTACATAATACACGTGCCATGTTATATTTATATATGTAAACGCATTTGATAAAGAGGTAATAAAGAGAATTTGCTGTTTTAATGATTGAAGTTTTATTTTATTTCTGAGCTAAAATAAAAAACGTTTTTACATGTTTTTACATTATTACTACATTGTTACTACATTGTCATCATTTATTGCGTTTTCAGTATTTAAAGTATTTTCATAGTATTTATTTTAATATGACGCATATAATTTTCCCAAATGACTTATAAGTTGTAATCAGTAAAGTCGGCGATAAAAGCATTAAAGTAGTACTTATGTATGTAATTAATGTTTAGTTAATAGTTTATGTAACTATAAAGTTACAGTTTTTAACCGACTTCCGTAAGGAGGAGGTCACATCGATTCAACTGTATTTTTTATGTTTGTTACCTCAGAATGTTGACACGCTGAACCGATTTTGATGATAATTTTTTTACGTGAAAGCTGTTGCTTTTTGTATGATCTCTAATTACTAGTAATGTTAAATACTTATTTAGAAAACGTATAAAAATTTGAACGTAGCGGGACTCGAACCCGCGCCTCCTGGAAACCGACCAGTTACCTCCTTCGGTTTTTATATTTTACGTCCTTTGTTTTGGAAGGTTGGCTGTAAGAGATGCTGCTTGAAGCAATAAAGCAAATGGCCGCCTTTGTATACTTGTTTCTATTTTTTTTTTGTGTGCAATAAAGTATAAACTAACTAACTAATGATAATAAAGATTTATATCAAGACTTGAAGAGGGCAACACTTTTAATGTCATTAGACGACGTCAAAATCGAATCGCTCAAGGTTGTAGTTTGCGCATGTTTGTGGATACAAATTAAATTCATTTAGCCCCATAGTTTCATGTGGGACGGTTTCTTTCGGCGGTTCTTTAGGAGCTTTAACAAAATGTTGCCTGAAGTAGTGTTCGTGCTCGGAGCGCCCGGCGCCGGCAAGGGCACTCAGTGTTCATTCATTTCTAAGGAGTTCGGCTTCGTCCACCTCTCCGCTGGCGACTTACTGCGGGAAGAACGACAGCGACCTGGCTCCGAGTACGGGGAGATGATCGAGGAGAAGATAAGGAATGGGGAAATAGTTCCAGTAGAAGTTACATGCTCCCTCATTCACAAGGCTATGTTGAAGTCCGGTAAGACTCAGTTTCTGATCGACGGCTTTCCGCGTAACAAAGACAATTTAGAGGGTTGGCAGAAAGTGATGTCCGATAAAGCTAAATTATTATTTGTATTATTTTTTGAATGCTCGCGGGATTTGTGCACACAACGTTGCTTGAACCGCGGCGCCGCCGGCAGCGGGCGGTCAGATGATAACCTAGAGAGCCTCAAGAAGAGGTTTAACACTTATCTGAACGACACTATGCCCATTATAGAACATTACGACGCGCAGGGGCTGGTACGCAGGGTCAACTCTGAAAATCCTCCCGAAGAAGTTTTCAAGGATGTAAAACAGGTTTTTCAAAAAATAGAAAATTTAGCTAATTGAATTGTGCACCGTGTAATTTAGGTCAATAAGGGGTCATGTTAAGTATAATTTAAACAAGCACTAGTTATCCTTGCTAAGTTAAATGAAACAGTGAAGTAACCATTATTTATAATTTCCTAGGGAAAACGGAACAGAATTTATTTAGAATATTAAAAACTATATTTAAGCATTTTAAATGTTGTAAAGTTCAAAATATTGAAAATAGTATAATTATTTATTATAAGCAAATCTCGCAGCAAGGTCATCTGTGTCATGTATCATTAGACCTTCGTAGTATGCAGTAATAGCATTATTTTTGTATTACAATATTCAAAGGTCACTCGCTACAAACTTACCTGTCACTCAGCTTTAGTAGCTTCTGATAATGTAAAACATTTCAGTGCCATGGGCATTTATATAAAATATATTTATTTAATAGATTGCCATACAAGTATCTTTGACCTGATAGCTGATTTGATAAAAAATCCAATTATTTGTGCTTTATCAAATCATGATGAATGATTTGTAAATTATATTTAAAAATTGCATTTATGTGTAAAAAAAATCAAAATATATGTATGTATGTTAAACAGTTCTCTTGTAAGCAAGCAATTATGTGTTATATGTAAATAAAGACCAAAGTTGAAACAACCAATCTTTATGTTTTTATTATTTCAATTACTTAATTTCATAGAAAACCACACACACTCCTAATTTATTATATTTTTTATCTTCACACTGTAATCTCACACACATCAGGGTAGGCAGAGGAATACCTAGAGTTAAGATACTCTGTGACCTTATCAGCACCAGGAAATCAAAATATTAAATATTTAATTTCCCAAATTAGGAATTGAACAAACAACCATCAGATGATTGTGCCACAACAGACTTAATCTATCTAATTCCAATATAAAGCTCCAAACAAAGCTTATTCATTTTATATTTAACCTTTTACATTTAAAATGACCCTCAATGTTAAAATGCATGTTTATTTTTTATTTTGCAAGGGCATAAGGAAACAATACACACTTAGCATTCACAACACATAGACTATAAGGAAATAAAAGATCATGAATTATACACGATTTTTATTTAAATAATTAAGCATTTTGGATTAAATCCTATACAATAATGCAAGAAAAAAAGAAATAAGTACTCCTTAAATGTATAAAGCACAACTTGTGAAAAATATATAGCTTCTTAAATAAGCAGTACACACTAAGACTCAACACCGAATACTAATTAAAATAAATATAAAATTATAAATATTATATATAAAATTGGTATTATTATATATTTAAGGTGTGACAATGCCTTTATAATATATCAATATAAATTTCTTTTCACCTGATGATTGTAATTTATTTTCAATTGCGAAACTATCAGTCTTTATAGTGAAATTAAAATATTTATCAATTCCGTGTCTGTGCAAGTCTCATTTAATTTTAATATTTTTTTAAGCTGTTAAATGTTAACATTAAAATTCCATATAAAATGTTTTTATTTAGCTTGGTTTGTTAACTTCGTTTTATTTTTATATTTTAATTTTTTATTAAGGAACATATGTATTACTCGGTGGTCAGGGGCTCGTGGCGCAGGGGCAAAGGCAAAGTACACAAGCAGTCGCGCGTCACTCGAAACCGGTTCGATCCCCACTCGAGGAAATGAAATATTTAATTAAATTAAAATATATAAATCGGAAATTGACTTGCACGGACAGCTTTATCACTTCTGTTTCATTCAATTATTGCCTAATGTTATTTAGTTTACTTTTTCTTGCAGTCTTTTAATTCTAGTTCCAGTGTATTACATCAATAACTTAGTCAATATAATTTAAATTGAATTTACACATGGAGAAAAAGAAATATTTTTATATCATTAAAATTAAAATTATTCAATAAAAAATAAATAAATAAATATTGGAATGTCAATAATAAGGTTCATATGTTTTTCGGTGCTATTGTCAGATATACATTATAATACATAGAAAATGACATTATCCTTTCATTGTAACAAAAAAGAAACACAAAATGCTTACGATAACTACGATAACTAAACAATAATAAATAATTTCTGTAATAGTGTAATTTGATACAAATTTAACGTCTGAACGAGATACATTTGTCCGCTTCTTTTGTTTCATAATTACAATTTATTTTTATAAAATTTTAACTTAAAAAGCAATAAAGTAAATGAAAATTAAGCTGTCGACACTGTACCGAGTATGGTATGCACAAAAAATGAAAATAAATGAGATTCTAATGCTTTACAATTATTATATTAAATTAAAATACTGGATATTATTTATGCCTCTTTCTTCTTTCTTGTCTGATCTTTTCGCCAGTACTTGTTCCTTCTAGTGTAAAATTAAGGTAAATGTAAAAGTAATATATTATATTAGATCACAAATGTGGACCTTTTGAAATTTGTATAAATGCTACAAAGCAGTCACAACATTGACTCGCAAATTCTTAATTCTTCTATATATTATGTATATTCATACAAGATAAATTCTTTAATTAATTATAAAAATGTAAGTTTATAAATAATATTTTATTATAAACTTACATTTGTGGGGTGGTAACTAAAATAAAGTCAAACGTTTTAATTATGTTAAAATTAAAATAAACAATTTCAGATATAAATTCAATATGGTTCACTTTTAAACAATATTTTTGTAATAATTAATGAATAGCAAGACTTACACAAATTATTACAGAGGCCACGCGTTAAAATTTTTAAGCTATTATATACGTAGGCTTGCTATTATAACATACAAGTTTTTCGTTCAGAATCAGTAAAAAATATAAAGAAGCCAAAGAAAAATATATAAAAAAAGCCGGTTAAACGCGAGTCGCCCACCGAGGCTTATGTACCAATTATAAGATTGTCGGTGGTCTACGGGAAGTACACTATAAAAACTGACAGACATAACTTTGTAATTATTTTTTTCTATGTAATATCTATAAATTTATGATTTCGCAATTTTTCTTTTATATTTGTTAAGATGTTGCTCTAATATGTTGCTTCGTACCAAATTTCAAAATTGTGAGTTCACGGGTTTGCCATTGTGAATTTCAAAAATTTGCAGCATGATCGGCTGTATCTTTTGATTGCGTTGGCTTAGAAGTGTGACTT
The DNA here is from genome assembly GCA_018230445.1 of Heliconius hewitsoni. Lineage (NCBI taxonomy): Eukaryota > Metazoa > Arthropoda > Insecta > Lepidoptera > Nymphalidae > Heliconius > Heliconius hewitsoni. The sequence continues at coordinate 4,900 of DWAN01005074.1, forward strand.
TTTCACAGCTGCAAGGGACAGTAGACCCGAGTATTTGATATAATCGCGTTCCTGAGAAAAAGCGTCTTGACAGACGGACGGACGGATGAACAACAAAGTGATCCTATAAGGGTTCCGTTTTTTCCTTTTAAGGAATGGAACATAAAAAATTATATCGTAGTTACTTAGTATAAGGCGTTATAGATTATATATCAATTAAGGTGGTCAAAAATTGGTTATTATTTTATTTTTTTTATTAAGGAAGAAGCCACAGAGAATATACTTAAGTGCTCATTATATTTCATCCTTTAATACAAATGTTTATTTTATAAATATATAAATACAGAGTTTTAAAATTACATAACTTTTAATCAATTCATCGTCAATTTTAAAGAACAAGCATGATATTTATGAAGAAAAATATATAATTTATAAATTTATTAAGTGATAAAAAAGAATTAAAAATAATAATAGGTCACTACAAATAAAGAGTTCCGGTTTAGATCATCAAATCCGAAGATCGAAGGCTTTATGTCTAATATTACGTATAAGTTAATTGGCTAGAACGTTAGGACGGAAAGCCAAGTATTCAACTCTGCTAACATTTTATGCGGATTTATAACAATATTTTCTTTACTAATGGTAACAACATACTAAAAACATTTTATTTAATAAGCCTTAAATTCAATGCACAATAAAAAAATGTGAAAGTGAAGGTTATCATTACTGTATTAAATAATATTAAAAGGATTAAAAATTGTGGAATTAAGATCGGTTACATATCAAGGCTATCATTGTATTTAGTAATAAAAGTGTAAATTTTATATTGAAAAGAGCAACTGTCGAATTTGTTGGTGGCTCTTCTCAGCAAAACTGCCTTCCGAGAGCGGTGTACGGTGAGTGACATGTTTATTTACGTTCCAATACGTGTAAGATCTATTCGAATGAAGAATATTATGAATTTGAATTTAGAATTGTCCTTGGCACCGACGAGCGCTTTAGTTCATTGGACGATTCAAAAGTCTATAATTGGAATTTAGAGCAGCACTCAGGTGGTAGCGACAATTGAACGACGGTGTTCATTCAATCATTCATTCATTAATCATGATGTCAAAAGTATATATGTATAAAGAATATTTTGAATCATTCATTACAGGATTTTTTAGTGAAGTATTTATAAAAAAATTATATACGTGATTGTGATGACCAAAATTTACAAATATACATTACATAGAAAAATTTGAGATATGATGAAGGTGATCTTCAGCTTTCTTTGAATTTTTATAAAATTATACATAGATAATTTTATAAATTAACAATTATAAATATTAAAATAATTTATCTTATGAATTAATTTAAATCTTTCATAGAATTCCACTGCATTTAAAAAATAAACCTTATGGATTTTTAAATAATTTAAAAAAGCATAAGGTTTATTTTTTAAAATAGTATTTTTTTTCAGTTTGAACTTTGCGACATATCACCTTCATCATTCAGGTTTTCATTAGTTGAAATCATCATCTCTCTGCCTGACTAGCAATATTAATATTAAAATTAAAAATACTATAGTGTGAATAGAACCATTAACCAATAATAATTAACGCTTAGAGCCTCAGCCTTATAATATATTTACAGTGTAAACTCTATATAACGACACTGAATATCAACACAGTACAGAGATTGTGATCTCGAGGCTTTAGAAACATTGTCGTTTAATCGTGTGAGGTTACATAGAGTTTAGAAGCTGTAGTTTGGAATTAAAGAAATAATATACTAAGAGTTTGGAATTCAAATACATTTTTAAACAGGCGTGGGTCCCTCGTTAACCTCTTCCCTCGCGAACGAAAGGAAGACCTCTTCTAACGTAGTTTCAGTGACCGAATAGTCTTCAAGCAGATTGGGGAATTTTTCTTTAAGTCTTTCAAGTGCAGCGAATAAATCACTATATGTCATTGTATCGTTGATGTGGTAGTGTAGTGTTGTCTGGAAATAATATCAATTATTAATATTCATTGAATAACCAAAAAAATACTACGGTTGAGAAATTGGTTTTTAGACTCTATGGAGTTACTTATTTTCATATTCTCGTTTTGCTAACAAAGCAATAGGCGGTTATAACACATTTTAAATTAAACTATTTAACCGGATTTAATATTATATATTTTTGGAAGCCCCACGTTTCGACTGAGATGGCATTCGTCTGTCATATATAAGATTTACATATGTAAATAAACGCGATTAATCCTGTTATATAGTTTTATTTAAAAAGACAATACGCAGAACAATTTAACCACTCAAAACTCAATGTCCTGCAAAATGGGAATGGAGTGGTTGGCACTAGATGCACTCTGTTTATCTGCAGCATGGGAGATACAGCAGGTAGGCGTGACGCTAAAAAAAATGGTGTAACGGTGTAACGGTAACGGTAATTACTGGTGTAACATTTGACTGTATATTAGATGATATCCGAGTAAATAATTTTTATACCCCTGCTTAAAGCAAGCTGCGGCGTTGGATACCGCCACTAAATACTACTATAGACTTAATGCGGATTATTATGTAAATATAAAACAAATGTAAAACTTTTATTTTCTTTAGCATTGTGTATCGTGTGGCGAAGCCCTAATATATTTCTCCCTGGTCTAGTATCAGAGAAATTTGAAACTATATTTTTTTCAATCAGACTTATTTCTGATTTATTTAGACATATATTTAAACATAGCGCAGCATCACAGCGTCTCATTTCCACTCAGTAAATTTATTCATTTCTGTGATCTGGTAAAAAAAAAAAATACAAGAACAAAAATAAATATATAAGAGAGTTTAGATATATATTAGTATAGATATATATTTTACCGAATGTTCATCTCGTAGTGTGCAGTTGAACTTCTCTCTCAGTGTCGCTTTCAAATTGTTTAGGTCTGCCATCGCGTTGTCCGGTACTGAGAGCAATAAACAAAATATTGTTCGTAAAACTATTCAGATCCATAGGGCTGAATATATCAGGACATATAAACTGCTACAATCGAATTTATATGTATTTATTTTTTTTAATATTATAAAATTAAATGAAACTTTAATATAAAAAAAAAGGTAAGTAAAACAATCCAGTTATTTTCGTAGCATCATAAGATGGTCGTACAAAAACCTTTAGGCCATAATTATATATTATTGTTTAGTTCCTAATAGATAAACTAGAAAGTCACGATACAACTATTGTTATAATCTCTAATGTATGAAGTCAGCAGTAAACGTAGAAAAACATTAATTTACTTAAATTAGCATTTTAAATAAATCGAATAGCAAAATGCAGCACAGCGTTTGATTGTAGAAGTGGTAGTTGTAGGTTCGATTCCCACTAAGAATCAATTAATTAATTATTTTCGTTTCTTCCCTCGCACGAAGAGAAACTGCAGCGTAGGATCCACCATTTGACACGCAGTGTTTTGAAAATTGGGCGGAAAGTGGGGAACGGAGTGTCTTCACACTAGTTACTGTCACACTGCCTACCCTGCTATATGTATAAAGCAGCATAAGAAGGGAATGATAATAACATTGCAATTTCTTACATGGAGAGATAAATAGAAACAGAATAGAGATTTTCTTAAAAATATATATAAAAGTTAAGTATCAGAAGTTCATAGGTAAATATACGTAATAGGTTTAAACAAAAAAAATGAATTATTGTTATTGTATATAAGATGCTGTAAAATGAACTAGAATAATACAGTGAAACGAACTCGTGATCACTGAATATTTTTTTGTGAAAATAGACTGACACATCGAGTGAATCAAAAAGCTTTAAGAAACATATGCTCGATGTTGCTGCACGTGTTGACCTCAATGTTAGGTTATCCAAAATATTAGATTATTTGTATACGGTCAGCCAATGAGGAAAAGGGCAGGAACAAGGGGACACAGGTCAAAAGGACCTGAGGACATAGGTGAGACGAGAGCTTAGTGTTAAAGATGTGCTAAATACTTCAAAAGTTAACCTCGCGTAGTTTAATTAGTAGTTGCACGAGCGCAGCCCACTCCTATAAGCAGATATATGTCGCAGAGTCTGAATACGGAATGGAAGTTGTTTGACTTGCGTGTATTCAGAGGATGGCAACACTGTCAGTTGTCAATGTCAATTGTCAGCTTTCAAGGAAGTGGGAACCTAACGAGTCAGGTCTGCTAACAGCAGCAGGTCCCCCGCACCCTGCGTCGTTATAAATAACTACAAAAATGTTATAATATAAACCACTAAAATATAGAGAATAGGGTGGAATAAAAAGAGATTCTAGTGTGAAATTAATAATACTTTCAAAAAAAAATTCTCAGCACCCAAATTATTAGTTTTGTCTCGTCTATTAAAATAGACATAATACATATGTATCATTGTTATAATGTTTTTATTTTCTCGTTGTGATAATAAGAGGAAGCGCGGCGTTGAACACCGCCACCTAACGAATGTTTTGAAAATTAGGCGGTGTATGGGAGACGAAGTGCGATAATACTAGGTTCCCTCTGCCTACTCTGCTAAACGCAGAGAACTTAAAAAAAACAGTACATATAATGCGAGCCCTACCGTCCACATCGGCGGCGAGGCCGTGCGCGGGGCGGTGGTACAGCTTGAGCGTGAGCGCGTGCCCGGCGCCGTGCGCGGCGCGCAGCTCCGCCGCCTCGCCCAGCGCGCGCACGCGCCCGCGGGACATTATCGCTATGCGGCCGCACAGGGCTTCCATCTCGTCCATACTGGGGAGTTATAGAAGGGACTACTTACTCGTAATCGTTCATTAATGAAGTCACACGAATTTCATACGACGGTAGAAATTATGAAACTAATACAGATAATTAATTATTTATGAAAGAAAAACTAATAAGAGAGGAATTCAGGATTCTCGCCTCACAAATAGTGCCGCAAAGTGGGCGTACCTGTGCGAGCACACGACGAGCGCGCGGCGCGCGGCGGCGCGGCGCACGGCGGCCCACAGGCGGCGGCGCGCGGCGACGTCCACGCCGGCCGTGGGCTCGTCCAGCAGCGTGCAGGCGCCGGCGCACAACGCCGCCGCCGCGCTCAGCCGCCGCGCGCACCCGCCGCTGTACGTGGACAGCGCGCGCGTGGCGTAGCGTTCTAGACCTGAGAGTAAAAACTAAATTAATTAAAAAACCAGATTTTTTATGTGGTGCGATTATTTTTTTTGCCTCAGTGTACGGAACCTATTATTTATGTGATACAGTTATTTAGATGATATAAAATTATTTGTTCCTTGAAAAAACAGACCGATCTCTGTACTCCCTTCATTAAGTTAAATATTTGAAAAAATATTTTTTGATCAGAAACATTTTTCTTACATAGTTATAATTGCTTCCACAGTGAGTAATATAGTATTTACAAAAGCAAGACAAGAACAGATGCGGGGCTGTACTCCTAAAGCATATTTATAACACATACGTGTACACGCACATGTGAGGTTGCAGAATTTAAGTATTTTGTGATTTATCCAAAGCCTTTGGTTATGTCGATCATGTTTAATTTTATTATTAAAACTATACTAAGGCCTAAAGGATACGGCTCTTGATCGTAACTAAAAAATCCAGAAGATGAATATAGATAATATTAAATCCTCTGGATCTTCTCTAAGTATGGCGGTTCCACAAGAATTTATTTTGGGTCTTCTTTTATTTCCACTTTGCATTAACGATCTACCTTTCTGTGTAAATAATTTATGTCGTATTGTACTATTTAAGAGCTAAGTTTTATGTCGTGCAGCCGCAAAAATTTTAAGTCGTTGTAAGAAATAAAAAATATACTACCGGTTTGAACTAAAATACCAAAAAAAAAGAAAAGAAAACTGTTCAATCTAATAGTTTTTGAGTTGTGTTCGAGACTATCAAAAAGCAGATAAGGAAAACATTGGACGTTTTTTACTCTTCCTGTACATTATAATTTTCATTTCTCTCTCTTTCAAATTAATAAAAAACACCTTAAATAATCAAGATTAATATTAAAATATTATGTAGAACAGTATTTTAAAGTCAGGGCCGCCTAGAAGGTAGGCGGCCTCCTAAATGTTTGCGCCTTATTCACTCAGGAGAAAATAAACAAAAATAAGAAATATCAAATCTGCACAGCCACACGTCTGCTCCGACCGTCGGCAGCCACGACTCGTCGACCGTACTGTAAGACTGCGTCACTCACCCACAGCACTAATCCACCGGTCGGCGCGTTGCTTCAGTCGACCGGGCGCGACGCCGCGCAGAGTTAAGAGGAGCACGATATTGTCGCGTCCCGACAGGAAGTCGTCTAAAGCTTGCGTTTGCGGACAATAGCCCAGAGAGCGTAGATACTAGAAGTTAAAATAACAATAATTACAAATTTGCGCTCCATTTTCCCGTTAATAATAACAATAATAAAATTTTATTGCATACAAAACATATTCAGTTAATATTATATGTACAATAATCCTTATCATAAGTGATCTCTTACAGACAACCATTTAAATATGATAGAATATTACAAAATAAATGATGGAAAGATGTAGAAAGTGTCAAGTCCTAGTGCCGCACTAAAAATAGAAAATTAAAATATTTTGTTTCTATATACTAATACGTGAAGCGAAAACTTTATGACCTTTTTACGAAAATTGTGTGGACGGGAAAGTATTAAGTTTGGTACAGTTATA
>DWAN01005075.1:0-11549 GCA_018230445.1 Heliconius hewitsoni
GTCCCTACTACCAAGAATGATATAAAAGTGGTCCTTGATCAAGAAAAGGTTGGGAGCCTCTGATTTAAAGAGATCCCGACTGTTAATCCTAATAAACTATTGAGTTAGTTTATTTTCTTTTTAATTTTATACAGTCGGGGGTTTTTATTTTTATAAATATTTTTTATTCATTATGGTAATGATAATTATGATATACCATTTTAAAATCCTCGTATTGAGCTCTTGAATTTGATACCGATTTGAGATTTTGAGATTTATTTCAAACGAACGAGTGAACCAAAGAATCTATGTATTTACTTAATATATCTTTAAAGATCAAATCGGCATTTATCTATGTGTTGAATTAATTACGACTTAAACTTAATTGTTATTATTTATGAATGTAACCTTCACTAACAATTCAATTTTGTTTACTTTATTGTTTGTACTCTGAACAACAGTGCTTTAAAAATATATAGTTTTATCAACAGTGATATAACTAAGACGTTTCGAATGTCATTCTTTAGCCAGGAATCTTACCAGCGCGATTGCTATATAATATTCGCAGGCAAACTAATGCATTGAGTTCATTCAAATTTACAAATGCCAATAACTTTTTTTAATGAACCAATTTTGATGAAACAAGCTTTAAATGTTATATGTTAAATTTAAGTTGAGTTTTAACTTTTCTTTTAAGAAAGCAATTTTACTAACAATTTTAACAACCGGTTTAATCCGAAACCGAATCTTGGTGATGAAGAAAGCGGTAAGTGCCATATCTATCAATATACGATAAAACCGATACTTTCTTACCGATTACTTTCGTTGGGTCTATTGTCGAAATCAAGCTATTCATGTATGTATTAGATGGTTCATCTATATCAATATTATAAATTCGAAAGTAACTCTGTCTCTCTACCTGTCTGTCTGTGATGCAATCAGGATTATATCCCCGATCTGATTGTGATATTAATACTAGTTCCTTCTGCCTACCCTGCTGTGTGCGGGATACAGCGTGAAGCAGCTAAGCAACCGTTGCTAAGCAATAGGGCATTTTGTTGTTTTAAGTAAAGGTCGCCCAAAATGAGCTTTCTGAACGCTTACATGGCTTGCGCTGTCTCAACCTTATGAGTCACATTAAAACAATATTTTACAAAAATATTGTCCTTTAAAAATTCCATTAAAAAGTCCGCGATGGCATATGTTTATCTCTGAAAATTGAGCCGCAGTAACCATTTTAATATATTTAATTTAAATTTATCGGGTTATTGTTAATGTATTTTCTATAATTTGGCATTCACTCTTATCATAATAAATACAATAGTCACCTTTAGCTTTTCATCTAAATTGAAATTATAGTTTACTGTACATCATTCTATTAAATACTTAAGGAAATATCACAGACTCAAAATGATCTAGCCTAGGAGCCGCACGGTTTGATCGACACCCGAACGGGCAGACGACGTTGACGGTTTTGTAAATTTTCGTACATTTTCCACCTACTATTAATTTTTATGTGATTATTTGCTGTTTATAATTAATTTATATTTTTCCTTTGGTTCTATTCGCTTAGTAGATTTTTTTTATTTCTTGGTGTTTTTGGCCCTGCGCGCATCGCCCGCAAATTTTTATTTAATGTTATAAATATAATATTTAGGAAAGAATGGTTGGTTTATTTCAGTTCGGTTGGTTGATTATCTATACTGTTGTTATACATTTAATAAATCGTAATTTTATTGTGTTAATATTAGATTTGCTTTTTCTCGCAAAAATTATTGTAGTACTATAAAAACATGTTTAGTTATTTCATATTGTATCAATGTACACGCGCATGGACAACGCGTAAAAACTTTTTTCCCGGGTAAATTCCTATCCCGTGGAAATTCCGGGCTAAAAAGTATATCGGTCACTGAAAGTCCCATAAAAATGAATTCAGCTGTTCTTTAATTCGTGAAAATAGAAAGACAGCAAATAGAGACAGAAATATATAAAATTGTTATTTTTTTCTATTAATGTATCATGTAAATAGCTACAGATACTTGCAAATATAATAAATAAATAAAAAAAATAATAAAATAAAAAATCTTTTATTGTCAAGCAACATAGGCTCGTAGTTGGTTGGTACAATAGAGTTAATTAAGAACTATGTTATTCAAACAAAATAGATACAAAAATAACATATACTACAAAAATACAAGCTACCACAAGGAGATTGTCCCGGCTACATTTTGTACATGCAACCTAATAAACCTCGCCATGGTCGGCCCATCCAATGTATCCGCAAATATCTACAGTATTTTACAAAGAATATTATGAGTCTTTCAAATCAATAATTTTATATTTAGGTTGTCTCCGAAAGAGTAAATTAAATTATTCACTGACATCAGCACGTTTAACAGAGTTTTAAAATTATGATGAGACGTACATTACATAGATAAAAAAAATTACATAGGTAATTACAAAAATATACGTATAAGAAATAATTAGCTTTATGTATATTTTAGTAAATCAAATATCAACATTGGCCGTATTTTTTAATTGAAAACAATGAAAAGTTCTTATAGAAATTACGCTAATGTAGTAAAAAAAATCATATTAGAATATTACAGATTAAAGTAATAAAAATTATATTAGGTCATTTCTGTTTATTAGATTAATAATCATGTAGCTTAAGCCGGCGAAGCCGCGGGCGGGCCGCTAGTATATTATAAAATAAAGTCGCCCTGCGCCTCTGTCTGGCCTTTCTAACTCTTGTTCTTCTAAACCGCCCAACGGATTTTGATGTGGTTTTCACTATTAGGTAGAGTATTTCTCATGTCATAATTTTTTTCTCGGTTTATATATAGTTTATTATATGTATATTTTAATGTATTTTGTACATAAAATTGATAAATGTGTATAAAGTAACGGGTAGGCCGTTGAGACACTTTCACTTTAATGGTAAGTCCTACAGGAAAACAATGTACTAGAGTATTATTTCTCTTAATAAGATCTACAAAAAAGTCAGCGACAGCATATTCGTAACTTTTAAGGATAATATACAGTGAGCATATTTCTGTCTAAAAATACTAATTTGAATATTTTTTTTATTGTGAAGGATTTTTGTCCAAAATGGTATCAATCCTTATCCCATTAATTACTTTATTAATCTTCTACATTAAAACGAAGATAAAATTTGCTCTTTACACTATTTCGAAATAACGAATAGATTTAGAGAAAAGCGCATTTAATTGTTGACGCATCACGCCGGCTGTAAACTGCAGTTTTGGCTCACGTTTCATTAATCCCTTACTCTCAGCATATAAATAAGTCGATTAGTTGTCTTGGCCATTTGGTGTTGATCAAAATATCTTTTACAGAAATTTACAAAAAATTACATTACCAAAAAATCCTTGCCCGTCCCGCGCCTTTTGCACTTTTAGTTTTAAATATTTATTTTATGTTGATAATTAGCTTAAATAGCATGTACCTAAATATTTTCTTAAAATTCAAAAAAATTTGCCAGTAAAATCCAGTCTATTCGACTGCCGCAAGGCAAGATTCACGTCTTGCAGGGGACGCCCTTACCGTCGTCAGCAAACTTACAAGCCACATGTAATCGCAAATTTTTTAGTGGGTGGGTCAGGCATTATCTTACCTACGCCAGTACCAATCAACGAGAAATCCTGCAGGTGGTCCAGAACTTCACTTTCTGGCGAGTGACCCAAATGCTAGATGATGCCAGATGCCCTGATGCCTGTTCCCCAGCGCTAGAAGAAAGGAGATGGACGAGGGAATGCTTCAATGCTAGCTCTATAGTAAAGTAGTATTTCATATTTATAATTATAAGGAATTATTTCAGCGCAACTTACTTAGTTTCATCTTTCGTTAGTAGTCTACCTACTATGTTGTTTATGATTTTTACCATTTAAGTATTCTGTTGTGTGTGTCGTTTATTTAAGGAACGTAATTCAGTATATTAAGTAAATAATTCAATAGTTAAAGCGGGCGAAGCCGCGAGTGGGTCGCTAGTATATTTATAAATATCAAATATCAACATTGTTCGTATTTTTTAATTCAAAACAATAAAAAATTCTTATAGAAATTACGATAATGTAGTAAAAAAATCATATTAGAATATTACAGATTAAAGTAATAAAAAATCATATTAGAAGTCATTATAGTTCAATTCTGTTTATTAAATCAATAATTGTGTAGTTTAAGCCGCGGGCGGACAGCCTGTTTAAAATAAAAATGTAAATATTTAGAACATAATATTTATTATTGTAAATTTTTACAATATATGTACATACATTATTATTAGATTTTAATCTAACCGTGATTTTTTCTCCTACGGAGCTCTTCAGATATTCCCCGATTCGATCCTCTAACTCTAGACCTGGCGATTTCAGCGCCTACTCGCTAAAAAAAAATATAATAAATAAAACGGTATTAAAACATATATATTATCTATATTTTTTTGCTTCACGCGTTTCCCCCAAATACCAAGAATGAGCGTAGGAATAGGAAAGGGGGGGAAGGGGGAGGCTTTTATCCGTGCACAGAAAAACTTAAAAAGATCAGTTTAAACCTAAAAGACCTAAACATATAGCTAAATACGCCAATAATAGCAAGATAAACAGAAAAAGAAAGTTATTTCAAAAAACACTATGTAAAATATTTTTTTCGTCTTATAGAGCAGGTATTATTCGGAATCCAGAGTATTTATTTATGATTTTAAGTTGATTTAAATCGTATGACACCAGGGGTACTAAAAATTAAAAAAAAAAACTACTTACAAGAGCGCCGCCTCTACAGAGCGATGAGAGCCATCAGCATTACAAAAAGGAATGATACCTTCATTTTGATGAGAATCTTTACCGCCTCATCCAAATTTCAAATAACTACTTGCTCAACTACTAATCACTGATGAATTCCAAAATAAGCACAGTCTATATAAGTGAATTCGATTTTCCTCATCGGCATCGTGTGGTTTCTCTCACGCACCTGCTAACTTGAGACATAAAACGATTTATTCTAAATATATATCCTTATAGTAAAACACGTGATAAACTAGTAATCGTTATTAATTAAATGTGAAGAAAACTTTTATATATTATATATGAGAAGAAAAATTTTATATATTTATTAGCGTAATTAATTAATAAGTCGGTACTTAAGTTCTTTATAAATTATATACTAAACAATAAACATTCCTTTACTCCTAGCACTTAAAAATAAAAACAGGAGAGTTATTAAAATAGAAGAATAGTGGAAGAAAGATTCATGCAAAAGGATAAAAATATATACATGGGTTAATTGAATAAAAATAATATTTGAAGTTGTCGTGGATGAGCGGCATAGCGTCTGGCTCGAAACGTGACCAATCACTTTCGAAAATTATTTACCCTGTTACAAATCGGATAAAGCGTAAAGCTAATTGATTCATACACTTAGACTCATATTAGTGGTACTTATGTTGATGGCTATTAATTTTTTTTTTTTTTCAATTTCTTTTATTGTTTTAATTTTCGTTATCGAAAGTTATAATCAAATAACTGTTGTGAAACAAATGTTTCTCATACAAACATGCCTATTATAGACTGAGATTCCAGAAGTACTTTTTTGCCGAAATGACGTAGATCTGTTACATCGTGAAAGAGAACACTATCAGATTTAATTTTTCTCTTCTTTCTTAAAACTGTCACCATAACTTAATCGGTGACAATAAATCAAAAAGCTCTCATTTTTTTTCATTTCTTGGAAAAGTTGTTTATGTTATAGAAAAATAAGACTAAGAAGATGTGAAGCCTCAAAAACAAACAATTGTAGATTTTTAAGGCTTCTTTATTGTTTCAGAAATATTTGATATCGCTACCATAATACTTTAAGAATATGTACTAACAATAAATACAATTATACCTAATTCATAACAAATATAATTTTCTTACGGTTTATTAAAGTAATGTGTAGGTTGTTGTTGTTTGTTTGCTTTATGCACCTAAACAACTATAATAGGTATGTACTATTAAGTATTTATTAATATAAAGCTACTGAGTAAACTAAAGGCTTTTTTTATTGTGTTTACAATTATATAGGTTTGATTCGTTAAAAACATACGCATTCGTGTGATAGGTACACATGTGAAAACGACTGTAAGGAATTATTTTTGCAATCATTAAATTTTTCTACTATACAGTGTGTACCTACATAGAAGATACATATTTACATTTTATATATAACCATACGTTCCCTTTGATAACTTCAATATCCTTCGACTACTAAATTACTAATCGACAGTGTTTTGGACACTTTAAGCTACTTATGAATTTTACAGATAAGTAATTAGATATAAATCAATAATAAAAACAATCTTAACTCGCACTAACACCATTTTGTTTTCATTTGTCGGCAGAGTGCTGATATTTATAAAAACACACACCGTTCCTCAATTTTCGCCCACGTTTCGAGAAATTGCGTGTTGAGAGGCGGAACTCCACACCGCACTCTTTCTCCCAAAGTGAGGAAATGAAAATGAAAATGCAGCAAATATAATTTAATATAAAAGAATATAATCTAAAAAAAAACTTTTCTAAAAAATACGATTTTTGTTTTTGATTGCAGTAAAGTATCCAAAATCACCTTCAAACAACACTTTGACATTTCCCTATTTTGATCACTGCGCATGGCGATATTTTAATTATTTGTTGGTTTTTTTGTAAGTTGCTGTAGTAAATATTATACATTTTTATAAAGCTTTTTGTCTCTTCTTTAAGAAAATAATATAGATTTTTGATAAATAATTGTCATCAAAAAGGATATCATTGAGTTTTTAGAAGTAGTAAATTTTAACATGATGTTTTTTACTTGGAGCCTTCACTATTGCCGCTGTCGAGAGAATCGTGTACAATTTATTTCGATGTCAGCCACTTTACTCCACACTGGTGTTCCGGAACCATTGTTTAAGTTTAAGAGGTTATTTACTTTTAATTCATATTTTTGTGTCATCTTTGCTTATTTGGTTAGGTTAGGTAATAATTAAATATTTTCTTTTGTTTTATTCTAAAAGCGTAATCTTTCGCTAGAAGCATGGATTGAGCATACTATTAATAATTTAATTATTCCTAATATTATTTTTTAAGTACTTTTACAGTACTTGCTTAGGCAATTTGAAACTTTGATATATTTTTAATAAATAACAGATAATTTTTATTTAAGTTTTAAATATTTTCTAATATTTTAATATTTGTAGATGATTGAATAAAATAGATACTTTTGATTTGATTCTACATAGTTTATGAAACGACGCTTGTGAGGCGGGTGTTACTACCTGCCACATAGCTTATAAATAATGCAGTTATTTTAAACAAATAAATTTTGTAGACCCCAAAACTAGTAGTAGAATTTAAACCCGTTCTTTGTCAAATCACTTGTTAAGAATTTCAACGTAGCTTGATTAGAACATTTCCGAGAGGCGAGGAAAAAAAATCGTTCTTATATGTGAAATAACATGAATTAAACAGCATTCCCTCTTACCTAGACGATAATTCCAAGTTACTGTCTTTGAGAAGCGAACATTTTTAACATTTTCCTACTGATACGCTAACAACTTAAAGAAGTTGTAACAAGCGTATAATAATTCTGACATAGCTTGACGAGAACGTTTGGCTTTCTAAAACAAGCGATAGCATTTCCCAAATGTGGAATAATATTTTTAAAAAATCTAAAATTATATTTAATAAAACATAATTTAAAATAAAAAAATAAATATTCAGAACATAATATTTATTATTGTAAATTTTTATAATACATATATACTTTATTAATAGATTTAATAGATTTTAATCTAACCATGATTTTTTCTCTTTCGGATTGCTTCCAATATTTTACGAGCCGTGTCCCCAGAACTGAGGAGTCCAGGAGCTCTTCGCTAAAAGAGAAAAAATTAAAACGGTATTAAACATACATATTACCTACAATTTTTTGCTTCACGTGTTTCCCGCAAATACTAAGAATGGGCGTAGGAAAGGAAGGGGGCTCCTTCCCCTCTCTTTCGGTTACAAGCGGTCCGTACTCACCCCATAACTTAAAGCAACAAAAAAATATTCCTACCAAGCAACAAGAAAAAATTGAAAAAATCAGTTCAAAACAAATGACCCTGAAAATTATCGCTAGGGAACACTAGGAAATTTTCAAAGTTCAAATATATTCCTTCCCCGGCTAAAGCTGAACGTTGCGCTTCGTCTTATAGAGCAAGTATTATCCGGAATCCAGAGTATTTATTTACGGGTTTATTTAACAAATTTAAAATAAAATAAGCTTAAGTTGATTTAAATCGTATCACACCAGGGGAACTAAACACTAAAAAAAAACTACTTACAACAGCTCTGCCTCTATCGCTAGCATTGATTGTTGGAGCAAGCAGAGCGAAGACAGCCATCAGCATTACAAAAAGGAATGAAATCTTCATTTTGATGAGAATCTTTACCGCCTTTTCCAAATTTCAAATAACTACTTGCTCGACTACTAAGTCACTGATGAATTTCAAAATAAGCACAGTCTATATAAGTGAATTCGATTTTCCTCATCGGCATCGTGTGGTTTCTCTCACGCACCTGCTAACTTGAGACAAAACGATTTATTCTAAACATGTATATCCTTATAGTAAAACACGTGATAAACTAGTAATCATTATTAATTAATTCTAAAATAGAATAATATTGTTATTTAAATGATGAAACGTATTGCAATTTTAATAAATATAGCGAAGTTAATTAATAAGGCGGTATTTAAGTTCTTTATAAATTATATACTGAACAATAAGCATTCCTTTATTCCTAACACTTAAAAATAAAAACAGGAAAGTTATTAAAATAGAACAATAGTGGAAGAAAGATTTATGCAACCGGATGACAATATAAATACATATGGATTAGTTGAAAAAATAAAATTTGAAGTTGTCATAGCTCAGCGGCACAGCGTCAACGTCAACGACCACTCACGCTCGAAAATTATTTATTTTCTTTCCTAAAAGGGACAAAGCGCAACATTCTGCCACAAAAGACTCCATATCCCGAAAATTGGACGGTAACGGAAATCTCAATATTATACGGGGTGACTATACTTTCGTTATCGTGACGAAACTCAACGCCGCGCTCTCTCTACCAAAGCAAGGAAATGAAAATGACGCAAATATAAACCATCGCGTTTATAGATGCTGCCTTTCTGCGCTACGGCGCACAGTGGGATTCTCTCATACAAGAGTATCTTATAAATCGTGGTAACGAAATTCATAATTTCATTGTTCTGTTAATTGTTTAATGTACTAAAATAGACTAACTTATCTAAAAAATACGATTTTTGATTTGATTGCAGTTTAAGGTATCCAAAATGACTTTGAGCAACACTTTAGCATTTCCCTATTTTCGACACTGTGCATGGCGATAGTTAAACGTTGGTGTTTTTGTGAGTTTATGTAATAAATATGTTAATATTATACACTTTTATAAACTCATATATCGTATGATATAACTTTTCAAGAATAGAAAACAAAAAATAAAATCTTGCGCATTTTTGCGCCATTCTAATTTAGAGAAAAAAGTGACTTGCAGTCACAGAATAAATATGACTTGGGTCACCATAATTATTCATATTTATTTTATACTACATACGACACCTCACTTTTTGGTTTAGAAGCCTACATTAACTTTAACATAACATTACTTTTAATAATTTAGTTACACCTAATATTATTTTTTAAATAATTTTATAGTACTTGCTTAGACAATTTTAAGCTTTGGTTTTTTGTTAACATAAATAACAGATAATTTTTAATAATGATTGTTTATAGCAAAATATATACTAAAAAATAAATCAGCCTCACGCTGTATCCCGCACACAGCAGGAATTATATTAAATTAATAATTATATTCTGAATTAATTATTATTAATTATTATTAATTTATTATTATTAATTAATTATTATTAATTAATTATTATTAATTAATTATTATTAATTAATTATTATTAATTAATTATTATTTAATTATTATTTATTTTATTATTGATTCTGAATTTATATTAAATTAATATATACTAATAGAGCAAATAGCTAAATATATACTAATATAGATAAAAACGTTCTATGTCTGCGACGGTTTCATTTGATAAGTATAAATTAATTATGTAGATATTTATAAGTTATCAAAGTAATTCATATATATGTATAGTGTATGGTCTAATTATTTTTACATTACGTATTTGTTTTAGTTTTAGTTTCGAACTGACCTATTTGTGTAAAGATTTTTAATTAGTAACAATGCTGGGGTAGGCATCAGACAATTCTGGAGATAGCACGGTCCACGCCTACCTATATTTGTACCAATGGAAAAGAAAGATGATAACTGATTAGAGATTCAACTGTACATTTTCGTCGCATATCGTACAATCAAATGTAACTATCCAACCACACCATAGTGGCTTATTCCTATTTTAATTAATTCAATAGTAAAAAACAAACTAATGAATTGTAGCGACATCTGTAATAAAATATACGTAGTTATTTTTATTATTAGAATAAGATGGCAGCACTGTGCTTACTGCTACTAAGAAGTAGCAAAAAAATGTCTAGTGTATAAATTCTTAAAAAAAACATATTTGCGAGTTATTTTAAAAATGTGAAATTTGTATCTGATGTCAACCTACGTAGAAATAGCACTCATTCTTAACTCTTTTTAACTAATATGCAAAAAAACTAAAATTAAACTATGAACATTAAAAAATAAACAGCTTCACGCTGTATCCCGCACACAGCAGGGTAGGCAGAGGGAACTTAGTGTTAAGACACTCCGTTTCCCACTTTCAATTATATAAAATTTTTCTTGCTAACATTATATTTTCTTGCTTACATATGGTACTAAAGCTATATCGTATTAAAGCTATAAGGTAATTATTCGTAACTGCGTCACAAGAAATACAGTATGGATAAAATCGTGAAATGAAAAAAAAATCCTACTTCTAAACTGTTGAGGAATCTTGATTAATTCTTTAGATATGGGTTTGAAATGTTTTACCTTATATGCTGATCCCGTAAAAGGAGCGCAGACGCTTCCGAGGCATTGCGTGTTGAGTGGCGGAACTAACCGCCGCGCTTTGCCTCGTTACCAGAACGAGTAAATTAAAATATCAAATATTTTATTACCCCAAGTGGGAAATTGAACCTTTAACTGTCACGTTTGCTTATGTCCCTGCGCCACGGAGGACACATAAGAATATATTTTTTTAATATTATAATTTTTAGGTATAGTGGTATCATTATATATTATTTAATGTTACGTTTATTGTGGACTGTGAATGATGTGACTGCCGAAGCTCAAACAACGTCCACAATCTCCATTTCTTTACAAACGCTTGAATGCCACTTACACGTTTACAAATAATTTTGGTATAATATGTTTTGTACTGCATGGTAGACGTGGATATCTGAGTAATTTACCTCTAGCGATAGGCTTGACATTTCTAAATAATAAAAAACATAGAAATTAAGACATTCTGCAGAGAATTAATCAATGTCAATTTAATAGGATAAAAAG
>DWAN01005076.1:0-11547 GCA_018230445.1 Heliconius hewitsoni
GACCGTAGCGTTTGGCACTCCGTCCTCTCTGACTACCCCGCTAGGGATAAAGCGTAAAGCTAAGTTAAGTTAAGTTATTTTTTTTTTCTTTAAAAACTTAAATGTTTTAAGCATTCAAATATATAGAAGTAAACTAAAAGTAGACTATATTTAGAATTTATGCAATTCAAATAATATTAGCATTCATTGATTGTAATCACAGATTGAGATATCCAGAGTGTATGGTCAAAACGAGTGGCGTGATGATATTCGGAAAATGTTGATGAAAGCTGGAATTATTGGAAAACCAATAGTTTTTCTGTTTGCTGATAACCAGGTAACCATTTATTTTAGTTTCTATTATTTTGTTTTTTAGTAACCTAGTGTCAGGACACTTTGATGAGATGATTTGATTGGCCAGAGCAATGGAATAAAATTAATTAATCCCGTTCGGTGATGAAAACCACATATATCGCGTTCGATTCTTTTTCACTACGCTATGGTATATAGTATGGTAGAAATCACACTGGTTTCTAACTTAATTATGTTCTTTTTTAGCTTTACGTTGTATCCCGCTCCTATCCGGGTAAACAGAGCATGAGAACCTAGTGTTAAGATCCTCTGTTCCCAGTAAGACACTTCCATTTCCCACTTTTCGCCGAATTTTTGGAGGCATTGCGTCTAAAGTTGCGGACTCGATACCGCGGTGTGCCTCGTTACTAGAGCGAGCGAGCTTTATATTTTTTTGTCGATGAAACATTTTTCTTAAAAATATACATCAGGCCATATAAGACCCGAAATTCCTATATAATTATCCAAATTTATAAATCAATATTGTTTTTTCAGATAATGTATGAAGGTATGGTAGAAGATATAAATATGTTGCTAAATACAGGCGATATACCCAATTTGTACGGAATGGACGAGAAAGTTGAGATCTTGGACAAAATGCAAGCGGCTGTTAGGGATACGGTAAGATTAGATTTTTTTTAAATTAAAAATAATATGTATTTATAATATATAAATCAAAACTAATATAAATAAAAAGTTGAAGGAGAAAATAATAGTAAATTTCTTTTTTTTAATTTTAATTCGTATTGATCTACAATGTCGTTCTTTATTATTGTACTCAAATACAGATAATAAATCTGTATTTCAATAAAATTACTGTATTAATTTCATCTAACCCTGGAAATTTAATACTTAGAAGAGTAAAATAAAACTGTTTAAACATTTTTTCAAAACAGGCATCATAATATGTAAGCAAAATTGATTTTAGAAAAATACAATAAATTCAAGCCCAGCCAAGCCAAGTTTTGTGTCAGAGTTTTTATATTATAACAGGGGTTTTCTTCTGGCCTGCGCTAGTTAGAGTGCTACTAACTAAATGAACGGAAGAAGATAAAAGCCTTTTCCATAATGTCCGATTCCTCTAGGGCAGGAAAATGGAGACCACACCGCTAGCGATGTTCGGTTTTTACGTGGAGCGCGTGAAGGCGAACCTCCGCATAGTGCTCGCGCTCTCTCCCATTGGAGATGCCTTCAGGAATCGACTGAGGATGTTCCCGTCGCTCATCAACTGTTGCACTATTGATTGGTATGTCCTTGTTGGTTTGTTTCGTGGTTGCGTTTTGATTGACTTCACAGCTGTTCCCGTAGACGGCATGGCAGGCCGAGGAAACTTGAGAATCTAGTGTCTGTTTTAGACACTCAGTTGCCATTAAGATAATTTCGGTCTCCGCTTGCCTCGACACAAGTGAGAAAATAATTTGAAAATATTAAATTTTTCCTTTTCTGTAGTAGAAGTTGAACTTACACTCTGTTGTGTAAGTCTCACGTTTGTGCCCCTAAGCCACGACTGGCCATTCTTGTAGCAGTGCATTTTGAAAATAAATTTAATTTTTCCTTTTTAACAAGGTTTACAGCATGGCCCGCCGAGGCTCTAGAGAGAGTGGCCTCAATGTTCATAGCCAAGATGGAGAATGTGGAGGGAGACTTACGCGTGGCTTGCGTGCAAATATGTCAGCTGTTCCACGTTAGCGTTGTGCAACTTAGCGATAGGTATTTTGACAGTCAATTAATAGAATTTTATTAACTAAAGTAGCATATTAATAAATGTATGAAAATAACAGACCCACACCTATTAGGAAGCGTCTGTGTACGACTATGTCATTTCCTTAGTGTGTAATAAAACTATAAAAAAATATGCAAATGACATAACAAGATAACATTTTATGGCATGACACAATTCTGGCAAGAATAGCAGTGTCATGGCAGTGATGACACGGATAACGAGGAAATATAATAGACTTTGAACAATTTTATGATTATTTTACTAAAAAAATTTAAACAATTTCAGATTTTATAGCGAACAAAACAGGAAAGTGTACGTAACACCGACTAGCTATTTAGAACTTATAAAGGCATTCCAGAACCTATACGCTTTGAAAGTTGATCAAATTACTAGATCTAGAAGTCGGTAAGTGATTATTATAAAAACTATGGATTTTTATTGCAGATATGGTCGTGAGTTCTATTCTGATTTGTTTGTCGATTCATTTTTTAACACGAACTAGTATGTATGTTATATTGAAATATAGAATAATTTAATGTTATATTGAAATTTTGTGTAAATTTTATTACTTAATTGAACGTACTAAACAAGGTTCTTATGTGTTTGCTTACTTTCCTTTCTTACAAGACTTTTCATACAGACTCAGATAAAAATATATATTCTTAATATATATTTTTTCGGAACTTAATCTTCTTAAATAGAAAAAAGCATGAAAAAAAATGTAAAAAATCTCCAAATTTATGATTCCAGTTACGAAATAGGATTAGAACAGCTAGACTTCGCGGCCGGACAGGTGGCGGTGATGCAACAAAACCTCATAGACTTGCAGCCTCAGCTCGTGGAGACTTCAGATAAGACGGAGAAACTCATGATTAAGATAGAACAGGACACTGTGGTCGTGGAGAAACAGAAAGAGGTATGTTTTCATTGGACGTTCTGAGGCCGTTGCGGTGCAGGGGCTGTAAACGCGACAGTTGTGGGCTTAATTCTCTAAGATTTAACCGATATTGAGCAAAATGAAAGGAAATGATTCGTGGAATGCACATTATGAATTTAAAAGGGCTCTTACCATTTTGTAGCTGTCGCTTGAATAGGTCAAACGAAAGCATAAAATATGTAATTTTGTTACGATTAATAAAACTTTAAATTTATATAGCAAAATATTCTTCAAGATACACAAACTTAGTTCTACGGCTTAATTTCGACAAGGTTGTCGAGTTTTATTTTTTTGTACTCTTAATAAATTCATTTAGATCTTGAAGTATTCCATACTTTTCTTTCCGCTTATACTAAGAAACATAATATATTGCGAATCAAACGCTTTTTTTATTATTGATCACAATTTTTCATGGAGCATATCAAAGCCCATGTTCATAAGCCAACGACAGATAGTGGGCGCGGACGAGGCGCTGGCCAACGAGGCGGCGGCGGCGGCGCAGGCCATCAAGGACGACTGCGAGTCGGACCTGGCGCAGGCGGTGCCGGCGCTGCGCGCGGCGCTGCACGCGCTGGACACGCTCAAGCCGGCCGACGTCACGCTCGTCAAGGCCATGAGGAACCCGCCCGCCGGCGTCAAGCTGGTCATGGAGGCCGTGTGCGTCATGAGGGGCGTGAGGGGCGAGCGCAAGGTGGATCCCGCTGGTATGCTCACAATGTAATAACAGTAACCCTCTCACACGTTCCAAGCTAACCTAACGTAAAAATAAACTATCTAGGAAAAACAACTGTTGCCAAAAAAGACCTATACGACAACTTTAAAAACATGTTACGATTAAATTAACAAGATTAGAATGACTATAGATGGCGTTGCACATCTTAATGTGTACATTATTTCTAAAAACTATAAATTGATCCTAGTAATCCCATAGGGTTCCGTTTATTCCTTTCGAAAGCCCGAAATTAATAAATCTCAATAATATAACTCACTAATAGGTAAAGCATACGAAGATTATTGGGGTCCATCACAGAAGATGCTGGGCGATATGAAATTTTTGGAAAGTTTAAAGAATTACGACAAAGACAATATCCCTCCCGCCGTCATGAAGAAGATTAGAGACAAGTAAGATTGATATAATAAATAATACCTTATCTTATGAGTGTAGTGATGAAGCACTACTTTTTCACTTTTTTGTCTGTTTTAGGAAGAAGCCTTGCTTTTTAATTGTTGATCTGTAAATTCCTTTTCTAAGCCAAAAATTTCAAATCAAAACAATTGTTGTATAATAAACCAAATCATATGTGTTTTGCATTTTGCTTGTTAGGTGTGGTAGGAAGTGGCCTCAGAGGCTTAAACCAATACTGATTTTTTAATAGTATCTAAATGAATATTATAAGATATCTTTTATGTATCGACGTTTCTACTGTCATAAAACAGTATTTACAAGTTGAACAGATTATAGATTTTACCTAGTCTTTTTTACTTGGATTCACAACAACACTGCATTTTACCTTTGCAGAGCAGACTTGTTTTCCTGAAGTGGGAATCGAACCCACAACTGTCGTGTTTGTATTCAAGCGTTGTTCTAGTGCGATATGATGAAATGGGTCCTTTATGATTATCTATTACACATTCATTCACATTTCTTTACGTAGATACATTCCGGACCGTGAATTCGATCCTGCAGTCATCTCTAAAGTATCTTCTGCTTGTGAGGGACTGTGCCGGTGGGTGCGCGCCATGGACGTCTACGATAGAGTTATTAAGGTAGCTAAATAAGGATGTTTTCGTTTAATTATTTTTAATATATAATAATTTTATTTAAGTAATTGTAGAATTTGTAGACGCATATTAGAGTTTTTAAATTGGATTTCGAAACAAAAGTGAAAACTTAACGTAAAAACAGCAAGCAGAATACAGAATTGCAGTACAGTAGTGTCTTATTGAGAGCGGAATGTCTCTCTACACAAGGTTTCCAGGTTCCTGTGTGCAAGATATGCACACAGCGAGGTGCTAAAAAAATATACATTACTGTATATAATAATAAAAATATATTATTGTATATATATAATAATAATTCATTAATATTAATATTAAGGAGGATCCATTTTTAATAAATATAAACATTCGTAGGTGGTAGCACCTAAGAAAGCTGCTCTGGCGGAAGCGGAAGCGGAACTCCAAATGCAAATGAACACTCTAAATGAAAAACGTGCTCAGTTACAGGGAGTATTGGATAAATTACAGGTAAGTGATTATATGGAAAATCCAATATTCTATTTTTTAGGGTTCTCAAAACTCAAAAAGAAAAGACGGAATCCTTATAGGATCACTTTCTTGTCTATCTGTCTTAACTTCACGCTGTCTTCCTAGCGTGGTAGTCAGAGAGAACGGAGTTAAACGTTACGGTCTCTACATACCTCCTTCGCCTCTATACAAAGTTTAGTGCATAAGCCTGCGAACTTAGGTTTGACAAATTTTTAAGTTGTATTTTCCGTTGACCTACTGACCTAATCATGAAATTGGTACAGAGCCCTCAGTGGGAGAATCGACTCGCACTTGAACGGATTTTTATTTTCAAATGTTTATGCAATTTATTTTTAGTACAGAAAGAATCAGTCAAGATGTTGAAATGAAGTGCGTACTTATAAGCGGAATTAAGAAAGTGAATTTAGAAACGTGGCCATTGCGACGCGACGCAAGCGTGAAGCTTAAAAATTTTCTTCTAATCTAAGTAACCTTAAAAATATTTTTATTTTTCAGGCTCTAAACGATGAATTCGCAGAAATGACTCGCAAAAAGAAAGGACTAGAAGATGAAATAGAACTCTGTTCTACTAAACTATCGCGAGCTGAACAATTGATAGGAGGCTTAGGAGGAGAAAAGGCGAGATGGACGGACCTACAGATACAGCTGCAGAATCTACTGTCTAATATTATTGGTGAGTTTCTGTTTCAGCTTCATATCATTTGGGTAGCTTTGGGTACGGAACACTAAAAACGAAAAATTTCAACCAATTGAACAAAACAGTTTTACCTGCAGTTTAATCGAACAAAATATTTAATGTTCACATAACTTTTTATTTATGAACCGATTGAAATAAAACAAACAGAAAATGTTAATTTTCTAAAATACAATGGTGAGAAGTGCATTTAAGGCTCAAATTCAACATACACACAGACAAACCGACAAAAAGGCAAATAGATAAAATTTAACAAAAATATTGTTTGAGTTCTATTACTTTAATAAATGCCACCCAGAAATAGATTTTGTTATATATCTTTCAAGTACAGGCAGAAGTGAGTTTTATTATATGTAAATATATAATTTAAATGTTTTCTTGTACTGTAAGGTAAGATTGCGACACCAGGGGAGTGGTGTCTATAGTAGACAAAGATGTATCTAGATTAGAGATCTAATACATCTCGGGATTATAAATAAATAGTTAACAGTTTATACTGTATGATAAATACGATTACTTTCAGGTGACGTTCTATTATCTGCCGGTTTCATAGCGTACCTTGGACCCTACACTGTCAACTACCGGAGAGAGATTGTACAGATGTGGAACCAAAGGACTAAGGAATTGGGTAAAACACTTAACTTTTTTTTTGTTTTAGTTAAGTCTTTTAAATATAATATAATATATAAGGTAATAACCAGTATTAAAACATTACTTTAGTATGTACGTATAAATGTATAAATATAATTTACTTGTTTTTTTTTAAATAAAAAAAATGCTTATCTTTCTATTTTATGTTTTTTTAACGAATATTTATTCATAACGAACGAATTCCATTGAAGTTCATCAATGTTCCAATGATTCAACATTCTTTTCTATAAAACAAATAAATAAATCAGCTTCACAAAGCAGGGTACCTAGGGGCACAAAGAGGGACCCTAGTGTTGAGACTCTTCGTTCCCCACTTTCTGCCGAATTCTGGAGGCATTGTGTGTTGAGTGGCGGAACTCAACGCCCGCGCGTCGCGCTTTGCCTCGACACCAGAGCGAAGAAATGGAAATTTTAATTTAACTAAATATTTAATTTCCAGGAATGAGGCTCGAACCCATAACCACTCGGTTTTACAGTCACACTGTACTCCTGCGCCACGACTGGCCTCATATACACGTTTTATATGCTTTTCTATGCTACTAAATACGTATAATAGTAAAATAGATATAATATGTGTGTGAAGGGCTCAGCGGCAGGAATAAGAAAAGGCAGCCTGATTGTAAGTGTGATAGTTGTGGGTTCGATCCCTACTTATTGAGATAAATTGATTTAATTTTGTCGTTCTGTCAGCAATACAAAGCGCAGCGTTGAGTTCCGACCCTCATCATGCAATATCTCAAAAATTCTGAACAGTCAGTGCAATGTCTTAAAACTAAGTTCTCTCTTCTAAATAAGTATGAGTTCTGTCAAGTTATTTCTGGGAAATAGAGTGAAGCAAAAGAATATATAAAATGTATCAATATTACTTATATATAATACTTTCAGCTATACCGTGTTCAGATGTGTTCAGTCTGCTCTCGACGTTGGGGGAGCCGGTTGTGATCCGAGCGTGGAACATAGCGGGATTGCCCGTCGATGCGTTTTCTATAGAGAATGGTATTATCGTGGAAAAGTCACGTCGGTGGCCGTTAATGATTGATCCGCAAGGTAAAAAGCCTTTATTAGAGTCGAATTTAGTAATAAGTAAAAATATATAGAAATATATTTAATAAGTAAAAATATATTTTAGATATTTTCCTGTATGTATGAATATAAGTAACTACTTTTAATGGTGAAACCAGACCTGTACAACAAAAATAAATTAAAGCTTCTTTTAGATTACATAAAAAAGGCTAAAAGTTATTTTGTATTAGCAATATTTTTTTGGGTTCCAAGTGTTAAGATATTCCTTTCCCATTCTTGACGTATTGCTTCAACAAGCAATACAGTTGCAGCAAACAACTCAACAGTTGCAGAACTAAGAAATTAAAATATTAAATATTTCATATTCTAGTGTAGAGACCGAACCCACAACCTGTCACGTTTACAGTAACACGACTAACCTCAAATTTGTAACGATATTAATTAAAAATATCTTGTTTTGATATATTAAAAAACAATATTTTAACATATCGCATAGAACAAGCAAACAAATGGGTGAAAAACATGGAGCGTGATAACCAATTAAAAGTTATAAAACTAACAGACTCCAACTATGTAAGAGTCTTAGAAAATGCTATACAACTCGGCCTACCCGTTATGTTGGAGAACATTCGAGAACAACTCGACGCGGTAATCGAACCTGTGCTATTGAGGAATATATTTAGGTGAGTAGTCGGGGATGCGATTCTTTTTCCGGAATTTAAGTAGCATTACTCATTTTATATTTGAAGAAAACAACAAGTAGTGTAACAACAGTGTTATTTTGACTTCGGTATTAGTACTTATTTTCCAATTCCACACTGCATCTCACATAGTGCAGAGGGTGTACATGGAGAGTGGAGTGTCTCAACTAGGTTAGTGTTAAGACACTGCGTTTCCCGCGCACCGTCGAAATCTCGAGGCATTGCGTGTTAACTGGTGGAAGTCCACGCCGCGTTTTAATTTATTGCAAAAGTGAATACTTTATTGCAAAATGAACTAACTAGGTTTCTCGACTCGAGTGGATAGAATATCTTTGATAAATAAAAATTGTGGATATTCTGAAAGACCTTAACAAATTTACTTATATATTTTCACGTAATAATGTCTTATAAACCTATGAACGCCGGCTTAACAGAGCGTGCAAGCGAGAGCGCGCGGCAAACGATAGAGAGGCATGATCAATATTATATTAAATAATGTTAATTCAGTGTAATAAATCAATTTATTTATAAAAGTATGCAATTTTTCATTAATGTTTTCTTATGACGTTATCACATAAAATGTATAAATCCGTAAACAGACTTTACACAATATAATCTATTTATTTTATTAAAATGTGGCTCTTGAAACTCAAATTATTTTTTATCTTATCTTAATTTTTTTTTACTTTTTCTTTTATCTTAACTTCATTTTTTTATTTTTTAATTGTTATACATAAGATCTGGAGGCATAGACTGTCTCAAACTCGGTGATAACATACTGGAGTACAATCACTCGTTCCGTTTCTACATCACGACGAGACTGAGCAACCCACACTATCTACCTGAAGTTGCTGTTAAGGTTTGTATAAGAAAAAGTTTCATTATCATTATCATCACCATCATTATCATCACCATCATTATCATCGGAAAGCATTTTTTTTATGTTAATAATTTTTGTAGTAACGTTTTTAATATTAGATTAACATGTTCTATGTTTATAAGTTCATATTGAAATGTAATGTATATTAATATGTATAATATCTATAGGCGTAACTTCAGTATTTTATACTAGTACTTCTAAGTGTAATATAAAGAATATTGAAAATATAATAATATAAAAAAATGTATGAACACATCGAACACATAATTTGTGTTGTTAAATTTAGTTGTTTTTGTTATCTCGATAAAAAATATTGTAACGTAAAAAATATTGTACACCTTATAAACATGATTTTTCTAAATTTTCCTTAAAGAAAAAAAATCTGACAGAGATAACAAAACAAGCTAAAAGTTTAATTTTGAACTCTCCCCAGGTGACTCTCCTAAACTTCATGATAACCCCTGAAGGTCTCCAAGACCAGCTCCTTGGCATAGTGGTGGCCCAGGATCGACCTGAACTGGAACTCAAGAAGAACCAACTGATTGTTGAAGGTGCTAATAATAAGAGAACGCTGAAAGAAATCGAGGATAAAATATTGGAGGTAGGATGATTTTTTCTATTTTGGAGTATTTGAAAGTGGTTTGGGATTTTACTTCTGCACACCTACACACTTATTCTCACACATGACAAGGTCGGCTGGCAGAGAATGCTATTTAGCGTTAAGCCCGCCTTTTGTACATCTTTCGTTTTTGTAATTTGTGCAATAAAGTATATATAAATAAATAAACATATAATGTTTTAAAATATTGAATATAATAATTGTTCAAACTTTTTAGATAAATATAATAAGAATAATGAAATGTGTAATTATTGTTACATTTTAAAGTTTTCTTATTAAATCATAAAAATATATGGTAAAGTTAAAGATAGGAATACATTATCCCGTTATACCCTACAAAGGAGGGAAAAATTCAATCCCATTGCGTTAACATAAGTACTAACTAAAACATTCTTCTGTTCATCACAAACTTAAAAGATTAATATCTTCTCCTTCTCCTTTAAAGACCTTTAAATTTTTCTTAAATTACTAATCAAACTGTTAATAACCACCAGGTGCTATCATCAGCCGGCAACATATTAGAGGACGAATCGGCAAACCAAATACTATCATCGTCAAAAGTTTTATCAATCGAGATAGAGGCAAAACAAGCGGCGGCCGCTGTTACCGAACTGGAGATAGACGAGGCACGTCTCCTTTACGTGCCCGTCTCCAAACACAGTTCTGTTCTCTTCTTCTGTATATCGGATTTGGCTAATATTGATCCGATGTACCAGTATTCACTTAATTGGTATGCTTATATTTATTTTGTTTAACGCACTTGTAAGTTATTTTGGAGGCCAGGCTACTCAAGCAAATAAAATATTTAAAATATTCATTTCTTTTCTCTGGCGTCAAAGCAAAGCACGGCGTTAAGTTCCGCCACTCCGCAAACGAAATGTCTTAAAACTAGGTTTCCAGGATCTCCCTTTGCCTAGCTTGCTATGTACGGGATGTAGCGTGAAGCTATAAAAAATATTTTTTAAACATTTTTAAAGTGTTAATCCACACTTAGGAAAGATAATTTTTTATACGTTTTCTAAATAAGTATCTATAAAAAATATATTTTTTAAAACATAGAATCTCGTACAATATCATTGCGAGACATGTTGTTTAGTGAGACTAAATCTTTACTCACATTTTGGAGGCAAAAATTTGTGTTACTCATTTGGCAAATAAATAAGATTAAAACTAGAAAGATTTTTTGATTATTTTAATAATAATCTTTAGATTATTAAAGAAAGTTTCATTAAATGGGTTCCCAATTCTTCAAAGGTTTCTCCTTTCCTTTCAGGTTCATAAATCTCTACAACCAAGCGATCTTAAATTCCCCTAAAAGTGACAATCTAACGGAGCGCTTGGAATGTCTCAACGCGTACTTCACTCGTATAGTGTATGAGAATGTGTGCAGGAGTTTGTTTGAGAAGGACAAGCTTGTGTTCTCTTTGGTGCTCACTTTGGGGATTCTGAGGGCTGAGGTTAGTTATTTCTTCTTTCCCTGGATGATATCGTAGAATTTTCTACCCATCCTATGCTAAGAATAAGTTTTAGTTTTCAGTTAATTTTATAGATGTTATATTGAATGGATGAATGCAATGGCGTGTTTTTTCTTATTAGAGCAGCAAAATGTATACAATATAAAATATATATTTCTCGCAAAAGGGAATCGAATCATCTCCCTACAGATATGCTAACAACATAAATAAGTTGTAACAAGCGTATAAGAATTTCGACGTAGCTTG
>DWAN01005077.1:0-11547 GCA_018230445.1 Heliconius hewitsoni
TCTAATGAAACCCGAAAAACTAACGATACTGGTGAAGTCTTTAGCATATAATGAACTCAATGTATTATCGTT
The DNA here is from genome assembly GCA_018230445.1 of Heliconius hewitsoni. NCBI lineage: Eukaryota > Metazoa > Arthropoda > Insecta > Lepidoptera > Nymphalidae > Heliconius > Heliconius hewitsoni. The sequence goes on from DWAN01005077.1 coordinate 73, forward strand.
TTTTTCTTGCAACAATATGGCCTAGAGCAGTAGATCTAGATCAATCACGTGAATGCTATACAGCCCATTAAAATCAATTTGATCGTATCCCTGATCGTTATAAAAAATCCGTGACCTCTTAGTCTTTGGGGTCCTCGTATTTCTTACGTGACCTTCCTCCAGTAACATTGATACTGTGTTATCGAAAGTAAACCGACGTAAAATTGATAATTATATTTTTACTTAACTGAATAGAGATTCGAATCTTACTAAAGGGAATAAATCTACATGTAATATTTGTTATTTATTCTGCATACAACAGGGTAGGCAGAGGAAACCTAGTCTTAAGATATTCCATTTCCTGAATTCTGAGGCTGATTGCGTATTGAATGGCGGAGCTCAACGCTGCACTTTGGTTCGACACCAGAGCGAAAAACTGAAAATATACATTAAAATAAATATTTAATTTCCTCGAGTGGAGATCGAACCCACAACCAGTCGCGTTTTCATGCACACTTTGTACCTGCAGCACGACTGGCCTCGATAACAATATTTGAAATATAATATATAAATTATAGAATTTTAAATGGTCATAACGTTCATAAATATGGTTCGTTAAATCTACTAAAGAGATAACTTGAAAAGTAAATCAAATAGTAATAAACGTTTCCATTACCATTCTAGAGCACTATACGATGCAATAACGTCGTAGACAAAAGTATGGCTAGAAAGTTTATGTGGGAGTTTCCGCAGAAGTAGCAAAATTTATTTTCTTCGCAAACTCCAACTACATAAACATTAATTTTGTGTAACTTTTTATTTATATTCATTTCGCATTGACGCCCTCGTAGTGCAGCTAATGCATCTCAGACTGAGGGCAATTATTGTAGATTCAAATCCCACCCGCATATTTTTTTTTGGTTCACGCTGTATTCCGCACATGTCAGGGGAGGCAGAGGGAACATTACCACATACCACATTTTACCCACACTGCGTGGAACTTAACACCGCGCTTTGCCTCGTTACCAGAATGAGGAAACGACCGTAGTGTTTGACGCTCCGTTCTCTCAGACTACCCCGCTAGGGATAAAGCGTGAAGTTAAGTTAAGTTGTATTTAGCTATCTCCTATCGAAAACAAATAAGTATCAATTAATTTAATTTTTTACTATAGCCCAGACTTTTTTCATAATAAAAACTTGACTACGTTAGATACTAACCACAACTCTCACAATATTGTTAAATAAAATACTGATAAAATTTTGAAAATATTTATATATACAAACACAATATTTCAGTCCAATTCAAATTCAATACATTACCCAATACCCAAATTCGTATCAACTAGTTCCAGACAAAATACATTATTTCAAAGTAAAATGTAAATACTCAGTACACTGTTTATCTGATTCTGCGGACGCTGCTCCATTCATTTTGGCATTTTTATTTCCACCAATCTCCATCTTCTCCGTTTTAAATTCGACCACGATATTGGTCTTTTAGTTGGAAAATTTAGAGTGCGTTCTCTGAATGAACGCTAGCGGCGTTATGTCGCATTCTCCAGATATCGTTGGATTTACTGCGTCGAAGGCTTTGTACTGAAATAATACGGCCCGTTGAGAAATACACCGCGCGTAAGGAAAAATGTTGCATTTAAATTGACTTTTCAATCAGCAAGAGATCTGTGGCTCCTGTGGGCTGCCTTTTAATGTATTAAGCTCTTACGAGTAAATCATCTAGGTGTGATTCTTTTTTTTTCCAGCTTCACGCTGTATCCCGCATCTAGGGTAGGCTGAGGGAACCTATTGTTAAGACACTCCGTTGCCTATCTTCAGCTGAAGTTTCGAGGCATCGCGTTAAGGGCGGATCTCAACGCGGTGTGTTTACCTTAGCACTAGTGCCAAGTAATGAAAATATTAACAAATAATTATTCATTCTTCCGTGTGAGTCGCATCACAGTCACACGCTTGTGCCCCTGAGCCACGTCGGTCTCAAATACATATATACATATAACATTTGAAATATATAAAATAACTTTAAAGTTAATTTGTTTGTCTGCTACTTGACATTTTTACGATTAAACGAAACGTTATTGATAAAAATCATATATTGAAAAGGTGGAAGGAGGTGGAGTAGGTACCTATGTATGTTGTTTTTTTTCGTTACATATTAAGTTGCAACATAGAAGGAACACCGATATGAATTTAGTGCATGCTAATCAAGCCTCTAAAATGCAAAATTTTATGGAAATTTACAAAGTTACTTTTACGTGATTTATCGCGTGGGCTTTAGTGGTGACATCAAAGGCTTCCAAAAACATTATTATATTAAATTATTTTAAATGAGGTCGTCGACGCGCAGGAGCACAAGCGTATGACTGTAAACGCAGCGGTTGTGGATTCGATTACTTTTCCGCCTGAGAAATCAAAAAAGTTAAAATAATTATAAATAAAAAATAATTGTTACATGACATATAAATATATAATATTTTGAAAAAATTGAAATTTATTTTATTTTGCTCATATTATGTATTTAATCTATCTCATATTATTTGCTCATATTTATATTTAATAAAAAATGGTTAGTTATATCATATTTATGTAGCTACGTGTACATGGCAATGCGGTTTTTTCCGCCTCAAGATTTCCGGGATAAAAAGTAATAGCAAAGTTTTTTTTTTTTTTAATTATGTTTCAGTATCGTATAAATATATAATGCACATAAAAACACCGTTTGAAAAAAAAACACACACAGATAATGCAATTTTATTTATATGTATAGATGAAAATGGTCTAGAAAAACAAAAAAAAAACAAAATAGTCTAGAAAAAAGCATTTATGTACATTTAGCGAGATTTGCATTTGTTTGAGTGATTATAAAAAAAAATTTTTACTGCTTTGTCACATACATTTTTTCTTTCTTGTATAGCACCTGAGAGGCCCAAATTTATCTAAAAATTTTTTATTAAATCGAAAGCCAAAATATAACATTACAATTAAATTCATGCATAGCAGCGTCCCTGCTATCAATACGCGAGGTGTAGTTGTCAAAAACCAGTACAAACCGGTTTAGGCCAAGAACCGATCGCTTTATAGACACTCACACAAATGCAATGCTCAGCTTAAACCACGTTGACCGTAAATGTATAATAATAAATATAATACCTACATATTAGTTCTTTTTTGCTCGTTCTTTACCTCTCTCTTTCTCTTTACCATTGTCTTCTAAAGCAGAAACTCTAAAAATACAAAGAACAATTTTATATTATAATAATATAACCTATGATAAATGGGAAGACGAGCGTGGCCTTTACAACGCAATCATAATAAACCATAGTACGCGTTGTTATCTCGTTTATGTAGTTATACTTTTAAAACAGAATTATTTTATAGTTTGTTATTATATAATATAATAAGCTTTTAATATATCCTCTGTTAATAAAGGTTAAGTGAAGATCATTTTTGATAGAAGAGTAAGAATATCTAAAAAATCGACTGTACAGTTAAATTTTAGTATTCATATAAATAAAGGAAAGTCGTGGCGCAGGAGTGTTAGTGTGTGACTGTAAGGGGCGACTGGTACCACTACCAGTCGCGCTTACAGTTCGATCCCCATTAGAGAAAATGAAATATTTATTTAAATTTCTCTTTTCGTTTCATCGCTCTGTAAAGAGACAAAGCGCGGCATTGAGTTCCGACATCCAACACGCAATACCTCCAGAATTCGGCAGAAAATGGGGAACGGAGTGTCTTAACACTAAGTTCTCTTTGCCTACCGTGAAACTAAAGAATAAATAAAGTTGTTCTTACTGAAGGTATACTATAATATTGTTTTTTAATTTACTTATTTCGATCAAAGAGTCAGCATCAGTGATTACCAACAGCTTACGTTGGAACTTAGCATTTTTTATTAAAATTAAGTCAATAAATTCTGTCTGTATACTGTTTTATATGAAAATGAAATATATATCGTAGATCTTGTTATTGTAATATCTTTGCAATATTTTTTTGAAGTAATAATTTCATATTAAAGCAAAGTTGCATTTACCACCTTAAATGTTATGAGTTACATTTTGATATTATATTTTTCTTAATCAGCCCCATCCTTTGTGTAATTTTATTAAATTTACCTTTATAACATAAATTTAATTCCAATTTTTATTATTCGCACTTATAAAAAAAGCAAAAAATATATTATAAAATTTTAACAAAGCATAATATATTAAAGAGGATTTTTCTTCAATACGCCTTTATGAATGCTTGCATAATTCATATAACATTTTCACTTTGCAGTCACTTTGATAAATCCGCTCCAACCTGAGTTTCATATAAAAGAATATTAACATTAATAGTAAAGATGTAGTAGTTGTATTTTATTTCCACCATATGTTATTTGTATGGAGTGTGGCTGGTACTGCTGTGGTATAGGAGACTTTTATATCTTTTGTTGTATTGAAACAAAACCAGTAGGAAGATTTGTATGTATGGAAGTAGCGAGGGGAAGCGAGAGGGTCGTCGCTCGACATTCTGAGTGAATGAAGCATTTAGTTGTTTACCGAGCGCCTATTAGCGTGTATGTTTAAACAATCTCATTAAACGGTAAGCACACACAGTAATGGGTCCGCTGGAAAGGTGTTTCAGACTATTATATTCAATTATACACCATTTACACGCGAATTTAAATATCATGTTTTGCACTGTATTGCTTTTTATTGTTTTTTGGTTTCCGTACATTTTAAGGAAAATCTGTCTGTCAATCTGTCAAGAGCCTTTATCTCAGGAACGCTTGGAAATATCGAGTTGAAATTCAAACCATTTACTCAGTTCTGCGGTCCTTTGATTTCCGAAAAAATCGTATTTCTTTCTACATTTACTTAAAATAAAAATATTTTATGGAATCAAAATTAATAGGGTATTTCCGGCTGACGTAGAATTATGAAATTTGTCAACTATTTCACATACAGTAAAATCCTTAAAAATAAGTCAAATAAATAATTATTCACTCCTCCGAGTGGAAATTGAATCCAAAGCCGTCACGTGTACAGTCACTCGCTTGTGCCAATGTGCCATGGCAGCTCCGATTTTATGTATTGTTACGTTTTTAATGAAACTTTTATACGTAAAAGGTAACATTTTTGGTTTCTAGATATTGAGTGTATTTTTGTGTAGATCAAGAGAATCTTATTAAAATTTAATTTTATATTACACAAAAAAAAGTTATTGGATACAAGAATAACGTTAAAATTTTACATTCATTTCAAATTCATGATCTCCGAGATAGTTTGCCACCATCTTACGAAATGGTAGAACAATTAAAAGTTTGACGCCGTCTCTAACCAGCCAGAAGGACTTGTAAAGGCTTCCCAAATATATTGCGATAACTATATAACTTCATCGATCAATGTTTACTTAAGTCTGTACTTTTTTTTTTTATTATAATTTTTAATTTAAAGATTTTTTTTTCGGTTCGGTTTACGCTAAAGGGAAGCTAGAGATTTCGTGTCAAGACACTCCGTGACCCACTTCGACTTGCACCCTATATTCAAGACAGTGCATGTTGAGTATTGAAACTCAACACCGTGCTTTTATTATTACCAGAGAGAACCTACAACCGCAGCGCCACAGACAGTCAGCCGCTGAAGCCGCTGCACCACTGCGCCATGACGACTTCAGTATTCTTTTTTTATTAGTAATTTTATGCAATTTCTTGCCTCACGTATCTCTTGCAGGTAACAGAGTAAATATAGTGAGCGCGCATGTAGTGTTGAGACTCTGTGCTATTCTTATCTTCTTCTTCTTCTTACTTTGACAATTTTGGAAATATTACGTTCTGAGTGGTAGCACCGACGAACTTTAGGAGGAAAAAAATGATTCAAATTTAATAGATCTCTCAAGTATTATCACAACCAACACGTTTATAGTCAAAGTCTGCGTCTATTAGTAAAACAATTGTTCATACAAACAAGAAGAAAACTTCTATATATTATAAATATATTCAAACCCGAATTAGAAATGACCTTAAAATAATCGCGTTTACTTAGAATTATGTATATTAGGAGCGACAAAACAAAATCGTACATTTATTTTTTATTTTTATTTTTATTTATTATGAATGCGAATATAACGTAGGCTGCGTGGCGCAGGGGCACAAGCGAGTAAGCGCGACAGGATGTGGGTTCGATTCCTACTCGAGGAAATGAAATATTTAGTATTTTTTTATTTCCATTTCTTCGCTCTGGTGTCGAGGCAAATCTAAACGTAGAGTTCCGCCAGGCAACACGCAATGCCTCCAGGATTTAGCGAAAACTGGGGAACAGAGTGTCTTAACACTATGTTTCTTCTGCGTGGAGCTGAAAAAAAATTATGCGAAAATAGCGTTCATTAGCTAATCTATCAGCACTATCGTTCGATCCGAGATTTTGAACCTCACTATCAATTATTATGAACTTAGTTGTTTTAGTTGAACTTATGATACTTAGTTTAAAGATGAAAACTTTCAACAGCCCAGAAGTTAGTATTATCTTTAACAGCAAACTTTGTTTTCATTTGTTTTTAACTGTTGCCAAATCTTTGTAACTTTTAAACGGCATACATATTTTGATTTTTGTTTTTTTTTACCTTCACGTTGTATCCCGCATTTGGCAGAATAGGCAGAGGGAGTCCAGGGTTAAAAATACTCCACTCCCCACTTTTCCGTCAGGACTGGATGCATTACGTGTTAACTAACAATTAACTATAACTCAAAAAAACTCAAATTTCAATAAATAATATTTCATTTTAAAAGTTGACTTATTATAAAAAAGACACAAATAACAAATATAATATAATATATTCGTTATTTTAGTAATGAGAAATTTTAAGAAAGTAATATTAAGTGAGATTCGCGTTACCATATTACCCATGGATACCATTGAGGTCGTAAAGGCCTCGTTCTTCCCTCTCTAATGCCAGGATTTTAACGTCGATTTCGGCGTTTAACGTCTCTAACGGCCTATAAATTATACCGAATTTGTTTTTCAGAGCAAGCTAGATTTACCTGTGGCTAGTTACATATGAGCCTATTTGCTCGCTGAATTGTGATTGAGAATCCGAACTAAATTGAAATTTTCACAGGTGTGCTAAATGTATCGTTGAAATAAATGTATTTGCTATTGTATATACAATACTGATATAATGTTATTTTATCTCTAGGTATTTTTATACTTATATAAGCATTCAATTTGATTTTACAATCGCACTCTGTGCCCTTGAGCCACGACTGGCCTGGTTGTGGATTCAATCCCCAATCGAGGAGATAAAATAATTACTTACATTTATATTTTCATTTCATCGCCCTCGTGGCGAGGCAAAGCGCTGCGTTGAGTTCCACCACTAAACACGCAATGTCTCCAGGACTCGACGGAAAGTGGGGAATGAAGTGTCTTAACACTAGGTTTCCTCTGCCTATCCTGCTGTTTACGGGATACAACTAAATTAAAACATTTATAAGATTATGTCGAATTCTATGAGCTACCATAACGGTAATACTATTTAGGGTTTCGTACCTTTTAAGAAAAAAAATAATCCTTATAAGATCACTTTCTTGTCCGTCCGTCTGTCTGTCGGTCTGTGAAGAGCCTTTATCTCAGGAACACTTCGAGATACCGATTCGAAATTAAAACCATATAAGTAAATTTACAACCCATGATTTCTTAAAAAAACGTATAGCAGTTAAAAAAGATATGGCAGTTTATATAGCAAAAAACGCTTATTTCGACACTATAAATGGAATCAACATAAAAAGAGTGCTACTGGTTAACTTATAATTATGAAATTTCTCAGCTAGCATCTACGGGTAGTAGATCTAGTTCAGGAAAAAAACTGAAAACTATACATTTATAGTAAAAACCAAAAAAATTATAGTTTTAAATAGTAAAAAAAATGCCTACACGTAGCGTCTACAAGTGGTCTAGTACTACCTGTAGATGCTAGGTGCCAAATTCAGGAAAAAAATTGTAAACTACACATTTGTTGTTAAATCCAAAAAATTTATAGCTTTAAAAGAGGACCTGAATTTGGAATTAAAGCCACTAGTTCAAGTGAGTTACAATGTGAAAGGGCTCTGCCTAAGCAAAACCTGAATTTCAGAAAAAGCCCGAGACATAAATTTTGTACGGAACTCTCGGTGGACAAGCCCGACTCGCTTTTGCCCGGTTTTTATTATATGATAACTATGTATACCAATCGATTTACTAGAAAAGTCTGCGACGAAAGACGAATTTTGTGTATCTACATACACAAAATTCGTCAGAAAATGTTAAAAAAACTAATATAAGGATAAGAAAAAAATTAAGCAATAAAAATCACCATCTGGATAGCATCAATTGAATTTCATCTATACCAGAAACAGACTATAACAGACAAGCTTTGCTATCAGTAAAACGATCTCCTTTTTCCACTTTCCACTCATTAGGGAGTTGTGGAAACGATGAAATGAAAATAATTAATTTCCCCAATTGGGAATGGCGCCTGCAACCTTTGGATCACATCGCATAGTACAGTCACTCTCACTGTGCTATACTAGAAAACTTTTATATTTAGAATTTTTTATATTTTGTAATGTATATAATTTATTATTACAAAATATTAAATATACATTACAAAATATAAAAATATGTCTTCAGAATTGTAAGTATATCATAGCTCATAGCTTTTATCTTTGATAAAAAAATATGTTAAACAACAGGCCAACAGGTGGCAGTGGCATAGTATGTCTGTGAACACGACAGTTTGTGGGTTCAATTCTCATTCGAGGCAATGTAATATTCAAAATTTTCATTTGCCTCCACTATGCTTCCAGAAATCGAAATGGGGAACGAAGTATTGATTCTATTCTATTCTACAATATCTAAACAAAGAATTAATTAAACAGCTAATAAGTATAACTTCCATATTATTTCTAAACATATTTTTTTTTATCTGTTTTTATTTAGGGACTTTTTAAGTAAATAAAATACAAAAATGTCAGTCCCATTGTTCCCTTAAAACGAATTAAAAATACATAATACTAACAGAAATAAGTAAATTATACACTATTTAACCTTAAACTTATATAACCATTTAGCTTCAACAGAATTTGGTTTAGACAACACACACACACATTATATCAATATCTACCTATACAAGCCTTTCAAATTCAATCCACCCAAACATCGTTGAATATTGTAACACGCGGCTAACAGAGCGTGTAAAAGAAAGATAGTAGCGGGACAAGTGTAACGTCACGCTTGACCAAATTGATGTTCCTAATGGCGGCCATTAGAGGCATTGTATGCGGTCCATCGAACACAGAGGTCGACGAAGCCGGGATCAACGTTTAAGTTATATGTATTTGCTTGTATTCATATTTTAAATTTAGCTTGTAGTTTTACGCTGTATCTCGCATATAGCAGGGGAATTAGAGGGAGTCTGGGAACCTAGTGTTAAGAGACTACGTTCCTCCTAAGACAATTTTATCTATCTTAAATCGGCCATATTTTTAATGCTTTACTATTGGAAGGAGTTATTTCAAAAGAAAGATATACCGTCGTAGTTATTTAGTGCTGTAAATTCATGTTATTCCATACAGTAGGGTAGGCAAAAATAACGTAATCTTAAGAGACTCTGTACTATAAAGCAATGCCAAAAAAAAATCGAATATTATAGGTGTGAATGTAAGTTTAATTGTTACATTTACACGCCAAAACTACTCAACCGATTGTCGTGAAACTTTGTAAACATATTCTTAGAGACTTTAAATAAATAAAAAATAAGCTAGCAAAGCCACTTTTGTGTTTTTAGTAAAGAATAAAAATAAATAAATTTATTAGTTGTTAATATACATACATAACTTAGGTTTAAAATATAGGAAACACTCAACGTTTTAACTCGATTCAAAATAAATGAATTCAATATTATATAAAATGAAGATTATACGTGACTGTTGATTTGAATTTCGAGTACCTGTTCAGTATTTGCTCCATTACCTTCACACGAATATGATAATTTAAACCAAAATAATATATTCATATTTTGGAGGCTTCTATGAAATCATACGGAAACGTGACGGTGTGAAAACCACAAATTTTATTTCTACATTTAATTAAAGCATTGTATCGTTACTTACTAAAACATTAAAAGGATGTCGTGCAAGGCAGAAGTGTATGAGTATAAATGCAACAGGTTGTTGGTTCGATTCCCATTGGAAAAAATTAAATATATAATATTTTCGTTTCTTCGCTTTGGTAACGGGGTTTCCCCGTATTGAGCGCGGTTGAAAGCGCGGTATTGAGTGATCAATCAAGGCCTGTAGATTCCAGTGGAAATTGGAATGTCTTAACACTAGGTATTCGGGTTATCTCCGCTTATCCTACGAAATAAAGCTAAAAAAAAATTAAAAATTAAGTAATTTCAGCTAAAACAAGGATTTGAAGCCATGCATGCTGGCTGATATGTATACTAAAAGAAAGCACTAACTTTTGTTAAATCTAAATAAAATTGAGCTAAATTTTAGTACTTACCAGCTTTATGCTGTATCCGCTCGCTCGTTTGTCTTGTCTTTTTCCAAAATAATAATTTTATCTAGATAAAATTGAGCTAAGTTTTAGTATTCTTACGGTTTCAAGAGCTAACAAATACTAATACTAACTAACTTGAATTCCACTACTAATTTAAATTCCATGCAATAGGATCCCACCAATAAAACCAGCTTCGATAGACACAGATTATACAAGTAAACATCAATATCGTCAGCCACAACCAAGTTCATAATTGTCTTCAGGTGAAGTTTCAAGTTCTTACTTGAAAAATTAATAGAGGTCACGGAAAAGTTTCTCGAACGAAATGAAATTAGCACTAGTTTAAATTGGATTATTTTTAATGCGATTGTGAATATTTGCAAAATGAAAATTGCAAGTTTTATATTTGTTTTATAATTTATAATAAGCCGAAAAATTTAATCTAGTGTTAAGACACTCCGTTTCTCATTTTACGCCGTATTCTGCAGGCATTGCGTGCGTGCTGCTTGCGTGCGTGCGGAACTCAACACCGCGCTTTGCCAGAGCGAAGAAATGGAAATTTAAATTAAAAAAAATATTTCATTTCCTAGAGTGGGGATCGAACCCACAACCAGTCGCGTTTACAGCCACACTTTGTGCCTCTACGCCACGAATTGCCTCATAAATATAATAATATAAATTGTTTACGTGTTTACGATACATATCTCCAATATCACCTCCTCACCACCTATTTCTTAAACGCAGCGTAAGCTTCCCATATGCATATTTTTATCGAGAGTCATCTACTTGGAATACATTTTCAGAAATGAAATTCCGTTCGACATAGTAACGCTGCAATCTGGCTAGACATTGTATGGACATAAAATGTTCAATTTAATATATTTTGTTCTACTCTTTGTGTGTGTGCGAGTGTGTAAGTGTGTGTGTGTGTGTGTGTGTGTGTGTGTGTGTGTGTGTGTGTGTG
>DWAN01005078.1:0-11546 GCA_018230445.1 Heliconius hewitsoni
TGAAATTTTCATAGATTATGTATTGCTTTTGCCGCTATACCATAAAATATAATCATACAACAAACATGTTTATGGCTCATACAACAAACGTGATTTTTTGCCGTTTTTATAGACAATGGTACGGAATCCGTCGTGCTCGAGTCCGATTCACACTTGGCCGGTTTTCTAATATATAGATAACTAATCAATCAGCTTCACGCTGTATTCCGCCTACAACAGGGTAGGCAGAGGGAACCTCGTTTTAAGACACTCCGTTCCCCATTTTCCTGGATCGCACCCACCACCGTTGCGTTACAGTCAAATCCTTGTGCCCCTGTGCCACGACGGCCTCTAATGTATAGATATTATAATTAATTTAATAATGCCATTAGAACACAAAAAATAATCCCGGTTAGTAAATCAATAAATTTGTATTTCAAGCGGGCGAAGCCGCATGCGGTCGCTAGTAAGTTATATATTTTTTAGGTATTCTGTGTACTACATATTACATATATTCTTTTATTAATAATAAAAATTGTTATTCTACATATCTAATCGGCACATTTTTATATCAAATAAAGTAGTAAAGTAACATAATTAGCATCTAAGAACTTTTTGTCGTCTAAATTCAAATAAATGTACAAAAAATGGTATCAGCTCTATGCTTTGAGGTTATAATATAATAGACAACAGGATTCTAAGTGAAATAGGTCTGCTCGTAAAATATAAAAGTGTCCAGGGGCACTCTGCGACCGGACGCTCATATTTTGTTATTTTATTTATATTAAAAGTAATGGTTCACGCGCGGTATAATGCTCTAGACGGTTTTTTCCCATTTCTCTCTTTTCCCTGTGTCGTATATTTTCCCTTAAATGATAAAATAATGCTATCTCTTCTGTTTTGTTACAAATAAATATTATATTATATTATAAATACAAAACTTTTTACCAACGATTACATGAAAATTGTATTATTGTTTCCATTTGGGGTAATATAAGAATGTTAGAAAATTTACTGTATTAGCATTTGCAATAATTGTTTATCTTTAATTTAATTTAAATTAATTGTGGAACGTAGGAACCTACCATAAATACATCACATACTGTTCCATGCTATCATAAACAAGACCTTCAGACATGCTCGCTAGAAACTTTACATAGAAAAGCATTTATGTTCAGTCGCCAGAAGGCAACCGCGTGTTAGCGGAACAATTGTGTCCTATAGAGCAGCCAATAGAGTTTAAGTCCGAATGTAGTTTTAAGCGGCAGTTACAGGCTGGCAACCTGCTCGAGTACGGCTAGATACCGTGAGGCGCGAGGGCACGCGGGAGGGCAGAGAGTAGCTAGTGTCGTGGGCTGCAAGAGCTACATCGGCGCGGGCGGTGAGGGTGGTGTGGCGGTGTCGCGGGTCCGCGGCGGCGGCTCTCTTCCGGGGAAGGCGCTATCTCGGGTGCGGAGGGAGTCGGGCACCACGCCACCCCCTCGTAAACAACGCGCGCTGGCGAGCCGGCGAAGCGCCCGTGCCAGATTCTACAGCTAGAAACAGTTAAACGCTCATAATTTCGCGCTGGTTAAGCTTATCTTTGTCTCGTATACGAAATTTCCCTGTATCGTCCCCTTCGCGCGTTTTCGTGGACATATTTTATTTGCTGCAGTGGAACGTTCTGTCGCGTCCGGGGGCAAAGTTATAATTGTCGTTCGACATACCTACCATTGCAGCTTCTGCATAAAGTTGCTCGACGACGTTTACATTGTTGAAATAACTCTGTCTGGTTAATGTTTCAAGTTCCCCACTTCCTTATGTGAATTTTAATAAGAATTTGGCAAAGCGCTTTATTTATGTCTATTTTAGAAGTTATTTATTTTTCAATTGTTTCAGATTTTGGTTACAACAACACCTGATAATTCCGAGTGAACGGTAAGCAACATTTTAAGTCCTATTGTCCTACAGAAATAATAGATATTATATTATCATAGTGAAACGTATTTAAATTGTGAAGGCAGGAGGAGGGGCGCGTGTTACGTCAGCTAGTAAGTAGACACTAGAGTCTTCAAAGACAAACTTATGCATAAACCTCAGAATCAACTTTTCATGTAGATATACTGAAAAGGCATTCGAATGGAGCGCGATAGTGGGGGTGGCCGGGGGGTGTTAAGCTGGTATCATCCGGTTTTATCGCAGTGTGGTGGTTTCATAATAATTTTAATACTCAAGTGCTGTATACTTTTACAAGCTTTATAAAATTTCGCATGTCAAAGTGAGCGCCGTCAGACAGCACATGTGGGAAAGATTTGCTTTTTAGAATTGACAATATTCGTATACAATTAGTTTTGAGAATGCATATAAGTAGGTATTATACTAATTACATTATACGATTAAAGTTTTATTACTCTAGCTTCTTTTCTTATTTTTATATTTACTTCCACAATCTGTCGAAGAAGGGACCTAAAGTCTTGTACGTATGTATTTGCCTAATGTCTAAAAATCAAGAAAATAATAATAATATAAATGAAAATTAGTTAGATATCCTATACACAAATGCAATATCTTAAGTGCCAAATATTTCTTACGTCATTCAATTTATCTCGCCCATTAACTACTAGGGAATATCGTTATACGAGATCTGCTAATTCGCGAAAATGGATATAATAAATGGTAGGCGTAATAGAGGTGCTTCAGTGTAACATTAATAGAGCAGGTCGGGAGGGTGGTGGTGGTGGTTTGTTCTAACGAGCGTTTTTATCCAAGGGATGATGAATGAGCCCACTTCCGTTGTAGCTTCTACTATTTATGAACGATTTCACTGTAACTGAAATAAAATATGTTATTTCGTTTCACTTAGTTTTTTTTTTCCGTTCATGCTGTATCCCGCATATAGCAGGAAGTCTAGTGTTTACTCCATTTCCCATTTTCCGGCGAATTCCAGACATTGAGTATAGAGTGGCAGAGGTCAACGCCGCGCTTATGACCTCGACACTAGAACGAAGACATAAAAATATTAAATATTTAATTTTCTTGAGTGATATTCGAACCCATAACCTATCGCATTTACAGTCACACGCATGAGCCACTGCGCCACGACGGGCCTCTGATTATCGATTATTCTTTAAGCTATTGTGTAAATATGTCTATCTGTACCGATACTACTAATGGCAACGAACTGAATTTATTGATGATAGTTATCCTAAGAATATATGACGTCAAATGCAATTTGTAGTAGAAAAAAAAACAAAATATCTTCTTTTATAAGAAAATAAATATAACGCTAATTGCTTGAATAATGCACCGTTAATGATGATGGACAATGGACACGTCTAATCAACATGGGGTTCTCGCCCTGCTCTGTATTAGCCCTTCATTTTTGCTATTATTTTTATATACCTACTGTTTCTGAAACTACTACTTTTATTTATGCATCTGAAATCTTTATCAAATAATTTAAAATAACATTTATAATGATATCTACAGTGGTCTATAAATATAACTTGGTTCTATGCAAATGAAAATTCGATCACGACTAGGAACCAGTGCTTACGAATGGGAGTCGCACGGTACCTACGTGAGGCAAAACAGCTAATTACAATATATATTGAAGTTCTAATCGACAATTTGATCAGTAGTATATTAACATGCGTCGGACATTTACATGTAATATTTAGATGGACGGTATAACGAAGTTCGAATCCACGAACAACTCGGTACTAAATGGTTAATTGAATTTATATCCACGTCTTCAAATGAATATGAGTTGAGCGCTGACTGTTTCGTGCCTAATGATGTCTAATTAAGTATGCATCACGCCACTGTCGAACGGTGAGAACCTCGTAACATAAATTTTGCGTATTATTTACGTTGACAAGCTTGCATTATGAAATTATAATGTCGTCGTTGGTATGCGGGCCGCGGGCTGGCCGGTACGAGCCGTGGTCATCGCGGTCGACACGTAAACTTACATTGTAAACACGGCCCGAGCACCATACGAAGGAGCACGGTTCCCATGGATCAAGTGGGTTGCGGTGACGCTGACATTCCACCTACGCGGATACATGGGGAAATTTAGAACCACAATCTTGTCGTTACTCAATTGAATCTTACCCACAATTATAATCTTCAACAACTATCTAGTCCAATTTGTCTCTCCACGCGCGTAATTAGATAATGAATCTGCTAATACTATTTATTGATATCTTCGGTTCTATGGATTCCATATAAGCGGAGTAAAATACTATTCGAACAAATTAGTTGTAGGTACTATCGAGTGGAGGATGCAATTTAACTGGAGTTTAGGTAATAAATTGTATAACACCGTAAGCTACTATCGTAGAAGGTAGTGTTCTATTGGCAGTTGCTTATATATATGTTGGCAAATTGAAATGGTTCCTAGATGTCTTGGAAAATTAAAAGGTTTATTACTAAGGAATTTGTTAAGATCCCCTCAAACTACTAAACAAAGTGTTGTATGTGTGTTGTTGTTTGCATTTTAAATTAGATACAAGTTACCAAATGCTTATTATAAACGAAACGAAACAAGCATTATATTTGAAATGTATGTATATTATAATCTAAATTATAATAAATGGATGCACTTATATTGTTAACTATTCTGTGTAAATAACAGAAATATTCAAACTTTTTAACCAACCACAATTCGTCAACGATAGCAGGCAACGATAGCAGCCTAACCAACAATTCACCTAAATATTTAAATTTCAAATTTGGTACATTCTATACGCCTAAGAATGCTCATAAAAATACTGCAAAGACACAAAAGGAGTTGTGCGAATAATTAAATATTTTTTTTATCAAAACAATTGTCTATGCTATTAAATGCAATTAATAATTTATTATTTTATTTAAAAAATATGTAATCACTAAATACGCTATAGTAATATAGAAATAAAATCTTAGGCATACGAAGAATAATACTGGGGTATATGTTTACGGAAAGAGTTTATAGTGAAAAAAGCAAACTTTATTACTTCAATCTTAATTTTAATTTAGACGTAGATTATGTTAAGATTTATTAGTTATTACTAAATTATGAGAGTTATCACAATAATATTTTTGTTAAATATAAAAACTACAAATTTATTTAAATTACCAGATTTGCGGTGTGCAAAAGACAATGCTATTTAGGAGACATTTTTTAAAATAAAATAAAGTTATAATAAAGAATAATAAAAAAAATTTGATCTGATCATTGTTGTGCAATTAGCAAAAGAAGTAATGGATTTTTATAGATTTAGAATACACATACAATATTTAGTTATTTTTAAAGAATCTCTAATAACCTAATACCTAATGTTCTATGCAGAGTCACATGATGGTCTAGTTTCAGGATAGATTCGCACTAGTCGAAATAAAGCGAGCCAATCAATATTAACACGCCGCAAACAGCGTAAATTGTTGCCTAATGCCATACACACACACACACTCACGTCGACGTCCACGAGGAAGTAGTACACTAGCCAGGATGTTCTTATTTAGTGATTATGATATATAAATTGTATATTTTTTTTTAAACAAGAAATTGATTTTTGTTGGAAATGTTGTATTTTTATAATATTTTAGATTTTAATATTTTATAATTTGTTAAATATTTGTTAGTGGTATGATAACGCCATATTATTGTCTACATGATAAAGACAAAATGGTATTATAGAACTGTCTGCAATGCTGAAACTATAGTTATCTATCTCATGCTATGTTTATATAAGAAGCGTGCGCCCACAGACACAGGCGTCCGCGTCCCCGCTGTATACTCTCACGCACACTAGACAGCGCCTGGCCTGTAATAACTCGGAACCACAATAAATCAATGTGATTAATGTCATTAAGCACTGTGTGCCGGCCTCTCTATATTCCGTCAATATGCACTGTTTTACGACATGCCGCGCCACGATAATTAGTCAGCTTTGTTAGGCCCATCCATGAATATTGTTTGAATCGAAACTGCTACATAGAAATTATATAAATAGAAACAAAAACATAATATGGCTGTCGGTGGACGTCCTTGTATTTTAAGAGCTTAGAAAAAGTTGATGGGAAAGTGATCGTGACAAGTTGGGTGAGATCAAAGGTAGCTTATAATAGAACATTCATAAACACGTCGATAGTGCAAAAATAATCTCTGCTCTATCTCAGGCTGTGGATAAAAGTTGAAAAGGCAATCACCACTCTGATTGATTGGTGGCATGGATCGGTCAAATTTTAGATTAGGTGCGTTCATCATACGTTTTTTTAGCTTTACGCTGTGTTCCGCATATAGCTGTGTAGGCATAGGGAGCCTAGTCTTAAGACACTCTGCTCCAAATTTTGCGCCGAATTCTGGAGGCATTTTATGTTAAATGGTGAATCTCAACGCCGCGATTTCTCTCGACATCAGAGCGATGAAAATATTAAATATTTCATTTCCTCAAGTTTCAATTGAACCCACAAGCTGTCCGTTTATAGTAACACGCTTGAGCCCCTGCGCCACGGTTGTCTTCAACGTACGTCTTTTTGATGAATGGAAGGTAATTATAGCGACTAGAAACAGCACCGCAAATCATGAGAATGGCAAGGACAGCATGTGCACTAGTTGACATCGTTATCACCGCCTCTGATCTCTATTGTTGCTCCGATCTCGAACTCGGGCGCCGTTCGGTTGCATTAGCTGCGACTCGGCTATTTCATACTTTATTTCATCTCTTATTCACGGCACAAACTTCATGTGTGAGGCGTAACTGTAGTAGAATGATCGCATTGAGAATTGGATTCGTGACCCATTTAGATTGCTGATATGACAAAAGATTGATAGATGCACGTAATGGCAATAAATTTGCTCTTTGTGTATTCAATAAGCGTTATTAAAACATTTAATATTTAAAATTATTTATTTTTATATCAGAATCCCAAGGTAATGGAGTCCTGTAGTAGATATAAATAAAATGGTCGTCTAATTCTCGCTTGCACGGGACAAGCGGTTGCCATTGTGGGAGTGTGGATGCCGATGACCATTTCGGTTGCACGGCAGCGCCACAAACTTTGCAATCAAATAAATATTTCGGCACAATTAAGAAAACGCCGGAGAGTGTAGCACTCGTGACACCCGGACAACGGGCTGCTATGGAGTATCTAATTGTGAGAAAACTTAGAACGTTAGAAATATTTGTACACAGGAAAAATAAATATGCAAATATTTTTTTTTATATAATTTTAAGGTCATGTTCAATTATTAAGACGCGATGGTTCTGTTTTCTTTAGGTATATTGTGTATGTTTAGTTCGTTTCAACGAGACATACCAGCTGGCTCTGTTCAATGTTCACATTGAAATGAAAATGAATAACACAAATAGCGCAGAAAAGGCTGGCAATAATTTTAATAATTGTTTAGTGCCATGCCACCTCTCCATGTATGCCCGTGTGCGTGCTCTGCGCTCTGCCCACATCCGCTGAAGTATTTTGTTTATTGCTAATGCGATTTTATTTTTTATTGCTTTTTATTTATCTTTATTCAGCGATTGCAGTTTATTGTATTAAAATAAATAAGAATTCTTGACTTTTTAATTTTATTCGAGGCAACGTACAAGACAGCGCCGCGAGGAGAGAAAGAAATAAATTTTAATAAGCGTTTCTTTTTTAAGGCGTGATTCTTCAGTTAAAAGCGATTTATTTTTTATATAAACTTGAAGATAAACCGTATTCATTAGAGATCGGCTCGAAAGGGACGAAAATAAAAATAATCGACCGCGAGTTAGTGTCGTCGAGTTATTGTCGTTAATCAGCGCTGGCGCGATTGGCCGGTCGGTCGGTCGGTGCCTATTAATGAAAAACGTATAATTGTTAATTGCTTCTTTTGACTTTTGTCGTCTAGGGTAATGGTTAAGGCTGTGTCACTTTTTTTTCTTAAAATAATCATTGAAGCGGGCCTTTTCACATCAATATGTAAATAATATGTGTCATAAGGTAACTATTTATGTTTCCATGTGGGTCGTGCTCATTGCGCACTCATTTGGATTCAATGAGCGATCACAGGTTATTACTTGGGACGCGTACAAACGTATGCTATGTAGAAATTTCATTTTCCCATATTAGGTGCTTGATTGCTTTATATTTACAGGGAATCTAGTGCTGTCGCAGATTGTTGCATACAAAACATCTGATTAATGGCACAAGAATTTTTGATGTTATAAGTTTATATAATATAATAAAAAAATATAATAATATTACGGTACATTATATCAATATGTAGATTACAAATCTCTCTTATATGAGTACAGCCCACACAGCCTTATGTCATATGTTAAACATTTATTGACAACTAATATTGATTTAATAATATGCCAATAAATTACATTCTAGTTTTCATTAGCAATTAATTTTACATATTGATTTATATCGATAGTGTCCAATCCTGTCGCATTCGGCGGAAGTACATAAATAATGTTTATCGATCGATCATCGCCAAAGAACAGTGACGCAGACGTTAGATTTATATTACCGTCATTGTCAGCCGTAAACTAGATCTCCATAAAAAGAAACATTTCCTATTTAAAATTTATATCAAAGACAATAGTGGACAAAAACTCGGCGCCCGATCGCGAAGCCGGGCGGCTGAGCTACGGCGCCAACTGCCAAATCTCTATCGGCCGCGCGTAAATTACGCCTTTTTACCTGGATTCCTGTTTTGACATATTTAAGGCATTAGTAATAATTATGAGTGCACGTCCGACCCCGTAAGTGAGCGCCAGTGAGTTTTGACACTATCTTAATGACGAACGTCGAGTGACAATAAATATTGAACCGTTATCTGTACCTATCCATGTTTGTGTCACTCGAGTTAGTATTCTAAAATAAACCTCCCAAATAGATTTTTCACCAGAGACGCCTGTTAGTAAGTTGTAAGTTTCAGTATTTGTGAAAACAGTGACTATAATGAGCAAATATGAATCGAGGTTAAGAGAATATTGGGGTGAGCGTGAAGGTCGGGAGTCGGGATGGCCGCACATCTGCTGCAGTTGTCCTCCCACACAGCACCGTTTAGTTAACAAGTCGCAGTAGTTTTAATTGCAATCCGATATTTGTTCCTATATATCATTGTCACTATAATATTGTAAGGTTTCTATGGCATCGTAATACAATAACATTTCAATTATATAGATCTACACATTGTTTTTTTGTTAGTATATTCACCTATATATTTATAGTATAGTATTATACATAGTTTATCTCTCACTAATAATAACCTTAGCTTAAACAATTAAAATATTGCTCATAGATAATGAAAATACAATTAATCAAGCCCTAAAAGTATTGGACTGGATCTTTATTAATTTATTCACAATATGCATGCTATCATAATTAAGAATTTAACGAGCGATGCGAGCCGTATACAATTAATATTCACCTCAATTAAACATTGCGGCTGTAGAAGCAGAATAAAATAATAATAAAAAAAAACAACTAAATACGCGCTATCCGAAAAACCGATCATGTGTTTCGGGTGGTATGAATAAATCAGATATAGCGACGCGACTGGCGTAGGCGCCCGGGGAGCGAGGGGCTAACTTATCCAGGATGTATAAAACATATCGAAGAGTGAACTGAAAGAGTCACGCGTAAATATTAAGGGTTTACGATCGCTCATTGAATCATTAGAGTGCGCCTTTTGTTTATATACGTTCGTAGAGTTGTCACAAATGGCAGATAACATCGGTCCCTGCCTAATTATTTATGTGAATTTTGACAGAGCCACAGTAGTGTTGGGTTGCAGCAAAACTAGTATAAATTATAGCAAAAGGTAGATAGCGCACAGACATAAATAACCAGTCATCAAATTAAGACAAAAGGCAGTGTCGATAAGGCGTGCGATTAGGGCACACCTCATTGTTCTTTCCAGTGCATTTCTGACGTGGATTATATTTTTCCTGTTTTTACGACGTTCTGTGATTGCTGTTGGCCATATACTCGTATAAATATGGGTTCTTTTTATTATTTTATGGATTTTGATAATTTTATTGAGTTTGTTATATTTATAATGGAATAATAAATGTTTTTTTTTCGTGATATAGTGATTAGATTTTTTTGGTTAGTAAGAGTTGTGCCATATTTAATTAAATATTTGTAAAAATGTAAACATGCATCTAACTACTTTTATCTAATCCAATTTAATCATTAATAAAATTATCCTTTTTAATGATAACAGTTGCAACATTATTTTATGATTTATCAATAGCATCCAGAATATATCCAGAGGATAACATAACAAATAGGCAAGATATTGACAACTGACGGAAATAACATTTATACGAATTTATACTTAATAGGCTTTCCAGACGAGGGTGAATGAAATACAGTTAATGATAAATCCACAAATGAGATTTGCTGGAAGGCCGCCACTCCAAACCAACGTGCTATTGTCACCGGACACTCACCTTATATTACACAGATCATCGAAATGTTCGACAGTATTCGGTTTATACAGCGTGTAGATATCCTATCACAATTGATGTTCTCTTGTTTTAATTTGAGAGCTTACCTTTAGCACAATAATAAGTAAGCAAATAAATAAGGTAAGGTAGTCGTTTACTATTTATTATTTAGAAATGTTTAATAATTAAAAACACGTTAAAATCATATTAAAACATGTTAATATTCACATTTGTTGAACTCTCACCCTTAATTATGTAAGTTATAATGCCACATATGCTAGAATATAACACCTTTAAAAAAACTATCGTTTTTTTTTAAAGCTATATTTGACACTATGAAATTGAAACACTCTGTAGAGCGTAGTGATATAGGTATTGACGCTCCAGATGGACGCAGGTCAGCAGCTGCGTGGTAATTAAGAGGTGGCTGAAAGTGGCATGCGCCGGCGCACAATGCGGTTCAATTGAATGAGAATAATCTTTGCACCCACGCATCTTTTGTGTGTGGGTGGACTGCTGACCAATTGCTATATGACATGAACTTTGCTCTACTTGGATTTGTCCTTTAAAATTATACAAACTAATGCTTAAGATATATTAAGAAAATGGCTTAAAAATATTGAAGTTTCTACAAATAGCTAAAATATTTTTTCTTAAAAAGTTCATAACCAATATAATTGTTACCAATATCATAAAAAATATAGTAAGAAATAAATAAAATCAATAAATTAATAAAAGTGATATTACAATATTAATAAAATCATCTATAAATATTTATGTAGAGCATAATGCAAGGCAACGGCAGTAGATTGATGGTCAAAATAATTGTAAAAATTGCCTTAATGATAAATTGGTAATGGCTGCCAATAGCCACAAGGGTAGAGTTCAACTGAGAACACAATCCACAGTCATAACGTCCTTCAAATACAATGCACGTTCTCTATGATTTATCTCTTAATTGTGCACCGTTATCCTTATTTAAAATGTTACTAATATTTATTAGTTACTGTATTTTATTTTATTTCATTCATTTATTTTCGGTTTTAATAGAACGAAATAGTAGAGAAATATTTTTATTATTATAATTGTTTCTAATAATTAGCTTCACACTGCATCCCGCACACAGCAGGGTAGGCAGAGGGAACCTAGTGTTAA
>DWAN01005079.1:0-11544 GCA_018230445.1 Heliconius hewitsoni
TTTTCTAAATAAGTATTTTTCTTTCCTATGTGTGGAATAACACTTTAAAAATGTTTAAAAAGAGTTTTAAATTTTGTAATTATTTTGCTTCGCTTTTAAAACGGTGTGAGAGAGTTCATTTCGACTCTTTCTGCTCGCTCGGTTCTTTTCGCTTGACTATTTATTGGTATGAATACAATTATAATAGTGCTCAAGTTTTCCGTTGCGAGTTCAACGTAGTCCTTAATGAGCCCGCCCAAACCAGAATGAAGCCAGAAGTTTCGTTTGTGCATTGTTTATCAGTCACAAAGTAACGGAAGGGTTTTATATACTGTTATAGTTTTAATAATAAATGTGACATTGTTAAATATTTTTTTATACAGGCCAATCTTAGCACTGAAGGACAATCGTGCAGCTCTAAGCTCGACAGGTTGTGAGTTCGATTTTCGAATGAAATATTTAATATTTTATTTCCTCACTCTGGTAGCGAGGCAAAGTGCGGCGTTGAGCCCCACTACTAAAATGTAAAGCTTCAAGAATTCGGCGGAAGTGGAGCGTTCCCCACCGCTGAATTCTCCAAGCGAATACTCCGTTGGGTATCTTAACATAAGGTTCCCAGATTCCCTCTTACTACTTTGCTCAGTAGGAATGAAGCTATAGCGTGAAGCTAAAAAATAAGAAAAAATATCACACTTCAATTGTAAAGGGGTAAACAAACAGAATGTAGTAACCTACTAATCTAACTCCATTATGTTTCCACTCCAACAGCGCCGCATCGCACGTTGTTCTAATACAAAAGCACTAATAAAACAAACTAGTTAGTCTCTTTTATTTACACTATATTATTTTTTACTTTCAAGCTTTATCTCGAATGTGACGAGAGCTAGGACAATTCGTTCTCCACTCTCCGTCGGAATTTGAGACTCTGATTGTTGATTGTGGAACTCAATACCACTGCATAATTTTTATCCTAAATTATTAGAAGAAGGCAAAGCATTTTTCTATGGTTGTGGGTTCGATTGCCACTCGTGGAAAAGTTCAAACTTATTTATATTTTCTTTGCCTGACAAGATAAGGTATAGCGTTTCTATAATAAGCGGTTAGTGACAAACGAATTACATTTACCGTGTATCTACAGCAGGGGTTCCTAATTTTTTCTTGATCAGGGACCACTTTTATAGAATTCTTGTTAGCAGGGACCACTTTGTAGGTGTAATAAAAATAAATAAATAATAAAAGAAAAAATTTAATTTCAAAGTCAAATGTTTAAAAAAAATCCGCCATTTTGTATGATGGGGTGTGTGAATTTATAAGTAAATATTAAAAATTAATGGATTTAAATGTATATTAAATTTAAATGTTAAAATATTTTGTTTTGCTGAGGAACTTAACTGTAGGCAGACTTTGCCCAAATACCAAAATTTTAAGTCATTCGCGGACCATATTTTAGCTGCTGCGGACCACTACTGGTCCACGGACCACTGGTTGGGAACCGATGATCTACAATGTATATTTATACAGTTTAAGCGTGTTAATAATGGACTCGGAGGAATAAATTATTTTAATTTTGACGCTCTTGTGTTGTAATGTGTGGCGTTAAGCTCCGTCACTCAACCGTCAGTTCCTTCCGATTTTAAGACGCAATGTCGGACGCAATGTTAAAATTGACGGGTAACGGAATATCTTAACACTAGATTCTCTCCGCATATAGCTTGAGGTTAAGAAAAGTTTTTGAAAAATATTGGCAACGTGTTAAGCAGGAAAAGTCTTAAGACAAAACACAAGTTTATTTTAGACTCGATAGAGGCAGCTTTTTTTGATCCTTTAATGGATTTTGCATGTATTTTGTTGTGGTATCGTCAACTACACTCAGGTTTGATTTTTCAAATAACCCACAATATATTGAAAAGACAGGAGGAGATCTCGATTGACATTCGGGATCACAGTATCGATGTTATTGAAGATCATGTGAGGAGGAAAAGCGTGACGACCCTCCGGAGGGCATGTATTATTAAGCAGAAACCTTAGCGTTTGGTACTTCTTTCTGTCTATTTATCCCGCTAGGAATTAAGGAGTTACATTACAATGTGTTTTAAAAAAATTGAAGCACGTTTTAAAAAAAGTGATATGTTAATATATATCTCTGTAATGTTGTCCCAATGCGCAACAACAGCCTCAAAGTAAAAAGAAATCACAAAATTTTAAATATTACAAATCATACAAATAATATAAATGTGAAGGTTCGTGAAAATGGATGTTTGTTACGCAAAATCTATTAAACGGATTTATATAAAATTTTACATTAATATAGCTGTATACATCAGAATAGCATATAATAGCTTAAAACTAAAAGTAATTTAATATATACATATGTAACACGTGCTAGCGTTAGTTGAACGTGTACGAAAATGCTCGAACTTTATGCCCATTTCAGTTTAAAATAATTCGACGTCTCTTCTATTCATATATCTGCATCTGTCAGAAATGTCTGCTAAATGTGCTAAGTTTATAATGCAGTTTATTTAGCCTTTATTACTTAAGAAATAAAGACTTTTTTACTTTGTATGGTCAGTATGATAGTTATCTTAGTACTAAGCTACAAGATATAGGCTGATATTGAAATTTAAATTGTATGATTGTTGAATATTTTAAGGTTCATTACTTCTCATTCACAGTTCGCAAAGCGCGGTATTGAGTTACGCATTGCCTTGAAAATTCGGCGAAAATTGGGGAACGGATGTATCTTAATCAGAAAAAATTGTAATAAGACTAGATTTTCAGATCTTGCTTCTGCCTATCCTGCTATGTGCGGGAAACTGCGTGAAGTTAAAAAAAATACATTCATGGCTTAAAGAAAAAGGGCAGCGTTGAATTCCACCATTTAACATTATACAATAAACTTTACAATTTTTTATTATATATGTTTTTTTTCGAAATGATTGCCATGACAGTAATCGATCGGAAAATTCTTTCGTATATTTCTTTATCAAACTGCTTATTAACCCGCTCTTTCTTATAACTTCTACAACGTTCACATTCCACGACAGCTCGGCTTTGTCCTGGAGGTCCTCCTATCTTATTGTTGAACTTTGATTTACGGCGCCGCTGAAAACTCGCTGATCTGAGATTATTTCGAGAGAAGGATTTTTCAATGTGCTTCAAAGTATTCTTAGATATATGTATGTTTGTATATACATAATATAGAAATGCAAAATATACGAAATAGAAGGTTGATTTAAATATCGTTCAATCATTTTTGTGCAGAGAATATCGATAATATATTATAGTTTTTAAGCTCTTTGTGTATAAGTAACTCCTGTTTTAATAAGTTATTTTTTCTAGCTTCAAGCTGCATCATGTATTTAGACAAAAGGAAACAAGTGTTAAGACACTCCGTTCCTTACTTTTTTACAAGTTTTCATAATATGCTGAACGGCGGAACTCAACGCCGTTTGTTTCGTTAGCAGAGTGAAGAATGAAAATATTTCATTTCCTCGAGTGGGATCGACCCCGCAAACTGTCGCGTTTACAGTCGTACGCTTTTTTCCCTGCGTCACGACTGGCTTTAATCTGAATGTTTCCATTTCCATTCGGCAGAATGACTACTCGTTTTGATAGAAGAAGCGCGGCGTTAAGTTCCACCACTCAACACTTACGTGTTGTACAGTTTAGAAAATTTGGCAAAATTCCGTTTCGTTAAGCGCTCGCGTTGTGTTGGAGCGCTAGTGTTAAAACACTTGGTTCCCCATAGGAAAAAAAATATTTAACATTTCATCATGTTAAACTCCGTTTCCTACTTTGAAAATTTATAAATTAAACGTAAAAAACCTTTTCTACACGGCCGTTAGCTATTCAGATTGAGCTTAACTCCAATACTTATTTATCGCAAGTACCTACCTACTTTCATCTTTCTTGAAAAGCTTGTAATTAGAGTTTTTTGCAAGAATGCACTAAATGGGCCAACCTTATAGAATTAGTTCGTGAGCTAATAAATTTCCACTTTCTTCACTATTGTTCGATGGATTGTAAGTTTTTCCATTGTCTTTCTTTAAAAAGGAATTTATTTTGATTAAGGTATAGTTTAGTAGGTATGTGTTAAGAAGTTATACTAGATGTTAGGTCGATGATTAACTACTACGAAAGAATACTTTAAATCATACATTAATGTTATTTTTATGTTATATTTTGCCTCACATTTATTTAGAAATAAATTTTAAATTATAGTACTATAGATAAGAGATAATTATTACCTATAAAATATGTGGACAGTAGTGGCGAAGAGGCACCAAATGTGCGATTGTAAACATGACAGGCTGTGGGTTTGATTTCCACGCGAGGAATTGGAATATATAATACTTTAATTTCTTAGGTCTGGTAAATAGAGAGAGAGAGAGAGAGGGAGAGAGAGAAGCGCATTGTTTGAGTTCTGAAATTAGGTATTAATAAAATATAATTTTGAAAAACATATTTTAAATGTATTTTTTCTATCATCACGCTTTTTCCCGTACATGAGGTAAGAGATTAGTCCTTGTGATAAGATATTCTGGTTTTGGTTTTTTCGTTTTAATCTTAGGTAGGTACATGTATTTGCTTTAAACGTAAAAGAAACTTGATAGAATAAATATACAATATCTATAGTTGAAAATGTTCACTACAAAAATTAGAACAAAATTTATATTGCTGAAATATTTCACTTCATTCCGAAGTGTCAGCTTATGTTTGTTTTAATAACGCGAGTATTACGAAACTGAAATTTTCATATATTTGTACAATGTTGGATTTATAAGCAAGTATGTAGGGACTAATACCAAAAAGTGGCCAAGTGTGAGTCGGACTAGAGCATGAAGGCTTCTGTGGTAGCAAGCACATATTAAGGATATTGTTATATTGTAGTAATAGTAGTAGTAGGTAACAATTATTTCTTTTTTTTATATTTCTATACGCTTCACGGTGCTTTGCCATGACACCAGAGCGAAGAAATAAAACGATGAATAAAACTGTATAGAATAAATATATTTTTTAAATAAAGTGACTATAACATATGGAAAGATGGGCAGGACATGCTTATGAAGGTTTCCCACCATTCGACTACGGAACCCCAAACTCACGTATTAATTTCCCTGCGGCTGTACCGACGATTATAACGAAATGTGAATGAATATTATACGAGAAAATTACAATTTGTTATTACCTTAAATTACCTACGATCCCAGTTATATTTATTTTCACTACGTTCCGTTTTGTCGTGCTATGTATTTTTGTGATTTTACCAAAAATTCAAAGATATTATAACGATATACAAATATATATCGTTATAATATCGACTAATAGATAGAATAGATTTTTGTGACGACATCGTCACAAAAATCTATACTAATATTATAAACGTCACAAGTTCCAAATTCATCCACACTATATGGATACATGAGAGTCTACTATTGTAAGGTTTCGTAGGAATTTTCTTTCAGGCGCCATGCTTCTGTGGAAAAGCCTATTTGCGGCAGTGTTTCCAGGTTGATATATGGGCATCTTCAAAAAGTATGTCTTTTTCCACCTTGCACATTGTACCTGTCACGTTGGTATTACAAGGAGAAGTCAATGGCGGTGATCGTTTGCCATCAGGTATTCAGTACGCTTGTTTCCCATGTCTTTTCCATAAAAAAACGAAGAGTGCTTAGGTTTTGTATAAGGTAGTAGATGTGTTATTTTGTGTTAGGTAGTGAATTATTAGGTCGAACGCATTAGGCTTAGAAATTCCTGGATGGATTGTCCATTTATCCAGAGTATCTATATTACGAATTACGATATATACGAGTACATATCGTCTTGATGTGTCAGAATGAGAACCCACCGTCCTTGCGTTTAGAGTTTTCTTTAGCCTCACGCTGTATCCCGCACACAGCAGGATAGGCAGACAGGATAACCTAGTGTTAAGACACTCCGTTCCCCACTTTCTCCTGAATTTTGGCGGCATTGCGTGTTGAGTGGCAGAACTCATAGCCGCCCTTTGCCTCGACACCAGAGCTAAGAAATGGAAATATAAATTTAAGCAAATATTTCATCTCCTCGATGGGGATCGAACCCACAACCAGTCGGTTTTACTCCGGCTTGAGTTTTCTTAGGCACTATATATCGTCCATGAGGTTAAAGCCGAATGTAAAAACATGTATCGTTGCAAATTCCATTTTCAAATAATTTTAAATACACATTTTGTATAATTTAAACTATTTTTTTACTTCGATCTTTTTAGTTTTTGATGGAAAATAATAGATATTTTTTGTTATATCTCCATAAATATACATTCTAAGTGAAAGTAAGTAAAAAGAAACAACTTTTGTTAAGAACTTGTATGGTTGTAAATTATGCTATTATCACATAATTAAAAATATACAGATTTTGTATAAATAATATAAATTATATTTTTCTTTACACAGGGTACTTTACACAGTTGAGAAGTGGGGGCCTAGTGTTAAGATACTCCGTTCCCATTAGGACACTGTCATTCGCCAAATGTTGAGCGTGTAATCGCATGTTGAGTGAGTGAGAAATCATTCATTTAAAAGTTAAAATTCATTTACAAAACACCTACTAAAAATCAATAAACGAAAGTCGTTTCCTACGAACGTTCCTAAAGCAGTATACTAATGATCGTTGGAGTTTTTAACAAGGGAAATATGTTTTACTTCCAATAAGATAAAGTTTCCTATTTGTTGAAAAAGTGTTTTTTTTTATTTCAAGCTAACTTCAAACGATTTTTCTCTTTACTTTCGACGTCCTGTTTGTTAGTGTACGATTGACGTGTTTTATTTACGAAAATGCATGACTCATTGTCACGTTCCGCCTAAAGCTAGCGTGAAAGCGAGAGCGCAGAACAAGCGATAGAGAGGCACGGTCAAATTAAAATTTTCTTTTTGGTACCTTCACTCTGTATCCTTCGCTTAGAGGGTTACTCAAAGGGAACCTAATATTGACACCCCTACTTTTTTCTGTGTTTTATCTTGTTGGAGTGATAACGAAAATAATTCAATCTACCTAGTGATGCCCTTATGATAAATTATAAATATTATAAATACGGACGAATTATAAATATTATAAATACGGATTGACAGTAGAAAGATATGATATTAGACTATCACCTAATTTATATTAAAATGCTTATTTCCTGGTCGGTTTCCAGGACGCGCGGGTTCGAGTCCCGCTACGTTCAAATTTTTATACGTTTTATAAATAAGTATTTTTCTTTCTTAAGTGTGGAATAATACTTTAAAAATGGTTAAAAAAAATAATATTGAAATGTTTTTTTGGAAAGCCAAATTTTTGTCTTCAAAGAGTTAATATATCTTTTATGGGTCTAAGTATGCGTATGTAAATGTATTCTAAGTTTGTCTCCAAAACAATTTAAAATATCTTTAAAAAATACTGACAAGTAAAGCTTATTACACTGTTCAAAAATATTTACAGAATAAACATATATGGAATTAATATCTATTGAATGTGATGCAGGATAGCTGACAGTTTATGTAATAACTAAATTGACATTGAAAAGTAAAAAACTATTGAGTTTCTTGCCGGCTCTTCTCAGCAGAACTGCCTTCTCAACCGGTGGTAGCTTTTTTTTATATGTTAATTTGACGATTCCTAATTGTTTATAATAATCTATTATGAATGAAGAATATATTATGAATGAAGAATGAAGAATATTTTGAATTTCTTATTAATTGAATAGAATTAAAAAAAATCCTTTTTAATAATACAAAAAAAAACATGTTACAGTCAGCAACATATCTACAGTCTTTCTACTTTTTACGTTATATCCCATAAATACACATTTTAAGTGAAGGTAAGTAGGTAAAAAGAATGAAAAACTCCTGTTCACAATATCATACTATTACGAGTACTTGTTAACAATACGCCCCGGAGCACTCATCGAAAGAGGACCGTATACATTAATGTACATTATTGATTTATTTTAAGCATGACCTCGTATCGAATGGAACCAACCAAATTATCTACGTTCTATATAAGATATTTACTATTATTCTAGTATAATAAAATTTCTGAGGTCATTTGCCGTGTGGGTTCGATTCCCAACCAAGGAAATGACATTATTAAATATTTCATTCTGAGTGGGAATCGAACTCATAACCGTATTGTTTACAGTTCTGCCTTAATAATATAGTTTTTGATTATAAAATTATAGTTTAGTTGGTAAGTTAAAGGAATAACTGGATTCTTTTCCATATAAATATATAAATATACCAATAAGTCTTATGTCTGTCTCAGTAATGTCTAATTAAATAATAATATAAAATTAATATATTTTCCATAATAAAAGATGCAGAAGAATGAAAGAGGCTAGTCGTGGCGCACAAGTGAATGACTGTAAACGCGACAGGTTTTAGATTTGATTCTCACTCGACGAAATGATGATAAATCATTTCTTGGCTCTGGTATTGCGGCACAACGCGGCGTTCGTTTGTTCGTCGAAAAGTTGGTAGCGGAGTGTCTTAACACTAGGCTTCTGCCGACTTTGCTTCATGCGGTATACTGCTTGAAGCTGAAAAAAAAACAAGATACATATCTACAGTCTCTTATCAGTAGTGTAAGAAATAATTAAATAGAAGAAAAAGTAAATAATCATTAATTAAACAAAAAGTTTCGTAGCTTCATTATTTAACATTTTAAGGGTAGCTTTACTTCGAATAATTACTTCTCAAGCGATCCTTAAGAGTGCTACAAAATTAACACCCTTTCCTGCCTAACTTTTATAGTTAACTGTTAGTATTGATTGTTGATGAGGCGTAGAGGAAACTGAAGTCATTTTTAATATTTATATATTATAGTGACATTTTTTTCTTTTTTCACTTACTTTTGTAACTTAGTTTTTTAATGAATTTTTCATTTCAAATTTGAAATTTATTACGAGTGCATACTTGAGTGGTTTTGAAATCTTTATATTATATTAGGTTTATCTTATGATATATGTAAATATGATTATTTTTTTAGCAAGGCAGACGGAACCTGGTAGCCTAGTAAAACTCCGTCCGGATTAAGATATTTTCATTCCTCACTTAGGCCACTTCACGCTGATGTCCAGAGGTTTTGCATTTTGAATAGCGGACCCCAACGTCGCGCTTTGCCTCGTTACCGGAGCGAGGAATTGATACTATAAAATACGAAATAAGCTTAAGTGACGACTTATTTGCTTTCTCAAGAATATTCACATTCTTATCTTTTTCAACCCTCTATAATTGAACGGTGTTTGATGAACGCATTGTCATAGCACTGAATAGCTATTGTCAACTAGCGTTACTCTTAAAGCAAATAAAAATGAAAAAATACAGACACAGATAAACCAAAATATGTTATTTAACACTTCTCTTATACCAGACGGAACTTACTTAAAATTGCGTACAGGAATTTCCACGTATATGAAAAAAATCTAAATAAGTATAACTTAGCTTAGTATGTAGTATGTATCCTACATGAACCTGGATAACCAACGTGAACCTAATTTCAACGCCCAGAAGGACTCTTATGTATTTTCTACATTTTTTCATCAAATATCCAACCTAATTAAAACATCAAAGTACCATCGATACGTTCTTATTACCATAAATGAGGAGAACATCCAATTACAATACACGAGCGAGTACTCACCTTGACTTGACTCGACTTGACTCGGTAAACAAATTGCTACCAAATCGATAACTTAATTATTCATGATTCACCTTCAGCAAGCTTCACCTATCAGTGGCATCTAATGAGAAACGTCAATATGTCCTTGGTTTAGAGACTATCTTGGTTAACTGATGGAGATAGGATGGCTTAATCGGTTTAGTTGTGATGAAAATGTAAAGATGAGTGTGCATTTTTTTTTAATTGTAGCCATAGAGTAAAAAAAATAAATGAAAGGTTCCGATTTAATTACGGTAATTATATATCAAACTAGTCGTCACCCGCAATTTTGATTGTGTTGACTTTAAGACGTAAAACAAAAAATCGCATTTCCCCCGTTACCGTTGAAAGTTCTGGAAATTCTTTCTTAGGGGAGTACCCCAACACCTTCTGCCCCCTAATCTGCCTAAATGCAATTTCACATGCCTAACCTCAATAAGATCATCTGTACGTTGTCTGTCTCAATCACTCATTACCGAAATGGATATACGTAGAGGATATGAAGGTTAAAAGCACCGAAACCTAGAACGAAATTGTCATAATCAGGTACACCAAGTTAACTTGTTGTAGCTCTAAAGCCCGGTTCATTCAAAATTGTCGGGAAACCTCTAAGGACCTTGTACGGGATGAGTCCGAAACTGTTTATTTTGGCTTGTATTTTAGTTAGGCTAGTGACTAACGAAAATTGGATTCGGAACTTTATCAGATTGACTGCCTGCCGAAGGTTTAGTAAGTTTAGAGTTATAGAACAGCAAAGTATCCTCCGTAATAGTGTTACAATGTACCTATAGTGGGTAAAGGTAATGTCCTATTTTGGTACCTATTGCAGAATATTTTTTCTTAATAAGACGTTAAAACAAAACATAAGCAGCGTATCACTATAAGCGTGACGTTGGTAGGTTCGATTACCACTCGGAGGAACGAAATTTTTTCGTTTCCTCTAAAAGATAGAGGTTACTTCTGCTGTGAGGAACGAACAGTGTTAATATTAAGTTCCCGCTGCTTATCTTGCTACGGTGTACGTGAAGATATTTTTATTCTTAATGCTCAACTAAAAACATAGATTATATTCATATACAATATGTGTACGCTAAAAGCCAGCCTTAGAAGAGTATGTTAATAGACTCAACGTATAAAGTTTCTAGAATCACGTTGATTGATCAACGTCTTGGCTCAGTAGGTTAGACGGTGGTTGTGGGTTCTTTCTACTCGTATCTTCTTGTTGACTATATTATTTTTTCACTACTTTATTGTCTATATTTTCTGTTTAAAATCAAAAAAAGATATACTTTACATATAAATATATAGGTAATACTTTTTAAAAAGCTTTGTTACGGAAATAACTACGTTCATTCAACCAAAACATTTCTCGAAAGTATTAAGGCTGGCTTGTTTCATCCAATCGATTGTATGCCGTGAAAATATCCACCCTTTAATTATAAAAGTAAATTTTCATCTAGAAAGGATCTCTTTGGGAAAAAAGAGGCGGGTGAATTTTTTTATAGGCGGTATAAGTAGCAGATGAGGCAAAGGGCAAAATCGAAAATGATTTAGGAATATTGTTCCTGTAACCCGAAAAGAAATTTAATGCCGAAAAATGTTTGTTTTCTCGATATATATAAGTGAAGGTCAGAATTTGCGTTTGGTGTAAGTTATAGAAATGGGAACTATTTTGAAAGGATAGTTGTTATATAATCTATTATAATGAAGATTATAATATTGATATCGATTTCGCAAAAAGCTTGTGATGTTGTATTGATCCTTTATTGTAAAAAAATATGTATCGTATGATAAAATCAAATTGGGTAAGAATAGTTTTTTTTACTGTAAACAACATTCTCTCTCTCTCTCTCTCTCTCTCTCTCTCTCTCTCTCTCTCTCTCTCTC
>DWAN01005080.1:0-11543 GCA_018230445.1 Heliconius hewitsoni
GAACATATTTAATTTTTGTACCTTGTTATTTTAGTTCCAAATAAAGATTATTATTCATAATAATTATTATTATTATTAACTATTGTTGGATATACATTTTTATTATTC
Organism: Heliconius hewitsoni; assembly: GCA_018230445.1. NCBI lineage: Eukaryota > Metazoa > Arthropoda > Insecta > Lepidoptera > Nymphalidae > Heliconius > Heliconius hewitsoni. The sequence continues at coordinate 109 of DWAN01005080.1, forward strand.
TGTAATAAAATATTTTAAAGCTTCACTGTGTATCCGGAAGATAGCACAATCGGCAGAGGGAACCTAGTGCACTCGTTTTCCCAGTTTTCCACCACATTTTTTTTTAATAAATAATAATAATAATATGATTTAAATAACATATTATTTTCAGGAGTCAACTGCTGGAATCCATCCTTTGATGTGACACCCGCATCTCTCATCACCGGTATTATAACAGAGAAAGGTGTTTTCGATCCTGACAAGTTATATGAAGCAATCCCTTAAATATTATCTTCACACTGTATCGCTTGTAGCAGGGTAGACAGAAAAAAATCTAGTGATAAGGCACTCAGATCCCCAATTTTTTGTGATATAGTGCGGCGTAACTCAACGCCGTCCTTTGTCTTGTTACCAGAGCGAAAAAATTAACACAATTGGGTTCGAAACCACCACCGTCACGTTTACATTCAGACGCCACCGCTGCATTACAGCGGCCTCAATCCTGCTCTTAATTACTAAGATATAATCTATAGAGTTCCTAAAATTTGTATGCGAACAATTAAAATTAGTAAGTACAACAAAATCATTAATATTATCAGTATTTTGTTTATATAAGTGACAATCTATTAAACATTTTTTGACCAAACTATTAAATATTTTCACTAATTTCACTGGTTGCCAGTTTGAATTATAAGATATTAAAGTCCATTTATCCAGTCCAGTTCAAATTATAAATCTTCATTAACAAAATACTGCCAATATATGATTTTTTTAATAGTAATTATAACTTTATATTTTATTTTAATAAGTTGTACTAAAACAATATTGGTCTAGCTCTTATTAAATGTATGTGGATATATAACATATAATATCCATATATACTAATAAAAACCAAATGTTAATGTAAATTAACTGAAATTGTATATTTTGAATAAGAATGCCTTTTAAATTATAAGCTGCCCATTGTTAAATTTGTTATATGATGCTTTTTATGATAAAATTTGTTACGATTTATTTAAATAAACGTTATTTTTGATATCAAAATTGTTTGAAATTTGTGTTGTTGTTTTAATAACAAAAAGATGCAGCTGGTCTAAAGTTAAGTATTATCTTATAGTGTGACACAATTTTACCTCAAAAATACTTATTCATTCTAGATTTGAAAAAATTTGGAATTCGAGGGTAACAGGTGCAATATCATATCCGCTCTTAAGAGTAACTAACTATTTCCAATAGGTTTGTTGCCAATACATTTGATATAATACCAATATACCAAATACTATAAATATCTCGTAAAGTAGAACAAAGAAAAAAAACGAAACGAAAAAGATTTTCCTAAACTGAATCTAGATGTCCGAATTGCTTGAGACGGCGGTAAAGCGTGAAGAGATGTCTCATTCTAGAGCTCTAGCCACCGCCTATACGTAGAGCCTCCAATGGTAGATAACTGTCCTACCATTGGAAGATTTCTTATTCCTTTTAAATATTTTACTTACATATTTTCAAAAATGCTGTATTTTCATTTATACTCTATACTTATAAATAAAATTTCAATGTCTGTCTGTGATTTCAAAATAAAAGTATTATTGTATGAATGTGACTGTTATTCACATTCATATATTCATACACCTATGAGATACATAAATGATAATAATGATATTTATACTTTAATATTTACACTATATTAAAACACAAATAATTTCGCTCTAAGTAATTTCTCTCTGAATAACGTCTGTCTGTCTGTTTAGCCAGGCTAATCTTCCGAAAGAAAGCAATATAAAAATTCAGTTTAACCAGAACTGAATTTTTATATTGCTTTCACTAGAAGGTGTGGAGCATCGTATAAGCTACATTTTATAGCGACATTCCCGCTAGATCGGTATTTAAGCGAGAAATATTAAGTAACTAAATATTTTTCTATTAAATACGAATTATTTTGCCGGTAAAAACAAATAAAATTCCTAAAATACGTGGTTTAAATATAAGTATTAAATCAGGCATTTTAATTTGCGATCACTTATGATTATTTTCATATATTATATTGCTTATCTGTAAAATATACTATATAAAATATGCTTATCTGTAAAATATAATATAACATATAATTACTGGCAATTATTTCTAAAACTTGCCAGGTTTTGTTGCAGCTGCTGAGTTTTTATACAAGCAGCAACATTATATACAATTCCAATATGTCAGTCAAGCAATCGGGAAGTACTGAAATTGCTTTTACAGTAATTTGTATATAAGTTAGTGTTAGTTATGTGAATACTTAGTGGAATATGGGACAATAATGCATAAGAGGAATTGTTTTCATTTACAGTTTTTAATAGATCACAATATACGTTATCTAAGTTGACCAAATTTAGGCAAAATATAATTTGTTGTTATTTATTGTTTCATCTTAACCAAACGGTGATTCAACATTAATTGAAATGGTCGTGTTGTTGTTCATGTTTATTTAGTTTATCATCTATTACTGTTAAGATTTGTTGTAATGTAAATAAAAAATATTGTTTGCACGCGCATGCGTTTATATCGAAAACAGACAAAGGTTTTGTGTGGCTCGAAAATCAGCTGTGTGTGCGATGTCTTAGTGATACCAAAAGTGTGTGTTTATATGCGACAATGTTTAGTGAAATTGGATACATAATTTTTCTTCTACTCGCCTTCCCATATATTGAAAGTGGTAAGTGTTAATACTTTTTAGTTTATTCATCTTATGGTTATTGACAAATCATTACAGATTTCAAGAATAATATGATAATTTAGGTCTTTGTAAACTTCCTTGTGTTAGTCACCGTTTTTGTGTTACTCATTTGACGAAAATATAATTTAACTTATTTTTTTGATAAAAGTGAGTGCTTTAGGCTAGAACTATTGTATATGACTTTTGAAGCAAGAAAAAATATATATTCGAAATATAAAATTATCACATTTATTTAACTAGACTTTAAATAACTTATAGATAACAAAAAAAACAACTAAAGAGTGGGTACTGATTAAATTAAACTATCATAATTTTTTTTTTATAATTATTACTAATGAAAAGCTAAAAACTTATTATTTTTATTAGTTTTTGGTTCAAAACAAGACGTGTGATGTGTGTTGTACTGTAAATCAATGTATTTATGCTTAAAAAATGATTACATTCTATATAGCCCTAAATATATGTTTATGAGAGTTATGTTACATTATATTCTTTATTTGTATCCTTTATATCATAAAAAATAGTTTCATTTAAACTTATTACTGACTAACAAATCTTTTATATCTTCTTCTTTTTTTGTAGTGTTTCTTCCACCTAGTAGAATAGACAGACGGTTCTTAGGGTTTACGACACACCATTCCTCACTTTTAGTCCAATTTTTGATTGAAATTGCAAGTTTAGTGACACAAAATGCTGTGCTTTATCTACCAGAGCAGAGAAATTAAAATAATTTAAATATAATCATTTCTTCAAGTGCTTATCTAACCTACAACCATTGTGTTTACATTCAGATGCTGCAATATATGCTGTATTTTTTATGTACAATATACTCTGTATGCTTATTCTATTAAAATAACAAAGAAAACTTAAAATATTCTGCTAAATCTTGCATTTATTATATCATAAATAAATTTATAAATGTAAAATGTTATGTAGTTTATAAATGTAAAATGTTTTCATTTAAATATTCAAATTAAGAACTGTCTTTTTAACAGGCCTATTCTGACAGTATCCTAAACAATTTTAGCCGGATTAATCGCATTTATTTGGTACAATACATTTTTGGAAACCCGGCAGTCAAGTTCATTTAAAATGTGTAATCATTGTGAAAATAAAAAAACTTATTGTCCTAAACCATATTTTCACTGTGGATAAAAAGAAGTCTCTTTGGTTCATAATTAAAAAATACAACTAAAGTTTAATAAAAGTAATTTATAAGTAGTAATTACTAACAGGTTATTGGCAGGAAAAATGTCATACAAAGAATATCTATGTTTAGGGCAATTGGTCTTAAAATGATCACAAGATTTTTAATCTAAACTAAATTTTAAATTAAAATAAAGCTGTCTTTGATACTAATTAATCTAGATTACAAATCTTATTATTAATTGCTGTGTTGAGTTCCACCCTTCAATACAATGTTTTAAAATTGGTGTTGTGTTGTCTTAACACTAGGCTCAAAATTTTCTCTGCCTACCCTGCTGTTTGTAGGATACAGTGTAAAGCTAGAAACAATCTTGTTTTTCTGATTAAGAATATACATAAAATACATAAAATAAAAAATAAATGTTAGGATGTAACTGTCTACATATGGCCAATATGAAGTCAACTTTTTTTCTTTTTTAAATTGGTTTACAAATGTTTTAGATGAGACTTTAATTTAGTTGTACCTCTTTACCAGTTAAATTTGACATAGATAACAATTTGCAATTTGTAAATAACACTTATATATACAGAAAAACATACTTTTTGTCGTTAATGATGATGTCACTTTAATAAAATAGCTGTTATTTTGTTTTGATTATAGATAAATGTATGTCTCCCATACAAAGTGACATTGGCGAAATGAAATGTGCTCAACTGGCACGCTTGAAACACCATAATTTTAGAAATCAATCGATAAATGTAATAAGTAATATTATATTCTCCCTAATTTAAAACTATTTATAAATAAATAGTGACTGGGTCAAATATTTTAGTTAATCTTACAAACTCAATTAGATAGATAAATGCCAATAAATTTGATGACCTTAAGTAATTTTTTAAATGGTGTTCTATGTTATAAATATATATTAAACATATTATCTAAATTATACTTCAGAAAGTGTTCAGAAATAATTCAAACTGTGCTACTTTCACCCTTACCACAGTTCTGTCAATGTTCAATTATATGTACTATGGCGGCGCACAGAACCAGTTTCGTACATTCTGATTCATAGTTTAACGGCACACCTACTCATCTAATTGCCTTATTTGTGCCTGCGTGTGAGTTTTGCTTTTTGCACAAACACAAGGAACAAATCTAAGCTTAGATCATTGAAAACGATATCTCAACAATTGTTCGCGTGACGCGGCTATTAATTTTTCCCTTGTATTTAATATTCAACCTAGTAAATCTTCAAGAATATAAAAACGCGTGTATTTATACATCTATTTAAACATAATTGATCTTGATTGAAAGATGTATGTATTTTGTGGCACATTGATTACTATTAATATACTTTAGATTGTTATAAAAAATACATTATAAATATTTTGAATAGACAACAAGCAAAAGGAAACATCCACTTAGAACATCTATTTGCATCCTTCAGATTGCGCTTCCATCCATCAACGAGGGGCTTATCATTTGTCCTGCACAGTAACATCGCCGCGCTGTTTTATAGTTACTCAATTTCATATCAATTTGTTAGAGAATTTCTAAAATTCCAGATTACTTATCATTATCATATAAATACAAAAACTGGAAATAAACTTCTAAAATTATTATATATTATAATGCCAAAATAAAATATTAACCAAAAAATTGTAATAATAAAATATTAAGCAAAAGCTTGTTACTTAAATTAAAAAATTATATCAGCTTCATGCTGTATCTCACACACAGCAGGGTAGGCAGTGGGAACTTAGTGTTAAGACACTCCATTCCCCACTTTCGGCCGAATTCTGGAGGTATTGCGTGCTGAGTGGCGGAACGTAACGCCGCGCTGTGCCTCGACACCAGAGCGAAGAAATGAAAATATTAATGTAAATAAATATTTCACTTTCTCGAGCGGGGATTGAACCCACAACCAGTCGAATTTACAGTCACACTTTGTGCCTCTGCGCCACGGCTGGCGTCATTGTTACTTACCAACTTTATTTATATAATTTAAAAGAAAACAACGACATCGCATTAAGCAGGCATTGGCAAAATTCGAGGTCGTATAATGACGACCACAAAATGATGGCGGTAGTCTCCCAGTGAAGTAAATATTACTTAAAACCACTCAACCGCGACTAATTCTACGACAAGGTAGAGATACCAATTGTCAATTGCGATTTGCGATTGTACAGAGCCTTGGTATAGAGTTTATAATATTTCGTAAAACATAGATGACTAACGCCAGTAAAAAACCTAATGTCAACACAAACATTTCTTAATAAACATTTCGCTTTTTAGATTGTCTTGGTTTTCACGAATCAATTGACTATATTTTATAAAAAATGTAGATAAAATAAAGTTTAGTTCGCCTAAATTTTATAGAAGTAAGCCTCATCTCATTAATATAATTTAAAAATATAGTAGTTAAGAGGTTGGTAATTTGCAGACGTTGGTACATAGCCGTGACGCCTTTATACGTTATGAAATAATTAGGATTTTTTGGCTTCTAAACGTAACCATAATACGTACGTAAAGGACATAAAGTATACGATCAAAATCTCGTTACGTGATTTCCATTAAGTTAACTATTATTTCTTCAATATTAATTTAACACTGGCAAGCGCTAAAATACGCGATAAGTTAAATTTTCAACATTATCTTATTACGAATAAATTAGCCACTCACACTCCGATTTCCGTAGAATTAAATATTCGTGAAATGATTATACTTGTTGTTTTATTATTTCTAAGTAGTCTAGAAAAATAAAATAATACTACATTAGTTTAGTGACATTTGAAAACTTAAATTTTCACCTTCCAAATCGATAAATTCTGACTATAGCTTTTTGAATAGTCTTTCTTATTAATTTTATATTTTTTCAAATAAGAGCTACATGTTTATATGTGCACTTTATTCAAATAATGCATATTATGTCATTGTATATCTATTAGCTAGCATTTTATTTTATGGAGTTAATCGATTTGTGCATATTTATAATAGGACCAAAAACACATTTGATTTAAGATCAAAAATCTGCTTCACGCTGTATCCGGAAACACAAGGGTAGGCAGAGGGGACCTAGTGTTAAGACACTCCGTTCCCCAGTTTCTGCCGAATGCTTGGGGCATTGCGTGTTGAGTGGCAGAACTCATTTATTATTTAGTAAATAAGACTTATCTTTTAATAAACAAAATTATTAATCTGTGCTACGATCTACATAAATCCCAACCAATCTTATTTTAACAAATGTAAATAATATACATTTGTTTTGAATACACAATAAATACTTTAGTAAATTTAATTAAATTTAGGGGCTCAATAATATTTAATTGAGAAACTATTTGGTCGTGATGTGCTGTTCAAAAAGGCTAATTTTGTGAGAATCGGGAATATTTGTTTTTTTGTTTACTATAGTATAAAATAATTATGATAATATTGTCTTATTTAAAACGAGTCAAACCAAACACGATGTTTAAGGACCAAGTATGAAAAAATTTGAAATAAACATCTTCACTATATAGTGGGATTTCCATGCTAAATTCAACGCTGCGCTTTGAATATTCAGATTTTTACCACCCGGCGCACCATATCTCTGAAAACATTAGACACCACGGAAAGATACAAATAAAGAAGCTAATTGTAAAGCAACCTCAGTGTATATTTCACTACGGACCACCACTGCTTCAATATAACGTAAGGTTCAATATAATATATTTGACGGTGTAAAGACAAAATACAAATACTACTTACTACTTTAATACACTTACTATATATAATATATTTTGAGGCCAATTGTGGCGCAGGGGCACAAAGTGTGACTGTAAAATCGACTGGTACTGGGTTCGATTCCGACTCGAGGAAACGAAATATTTATTTACATTTATATTTTCATTTCTTCGCTCTGGAGTCGAGGCAAAGCACGGCATTGAGTTCTGCCACCCAACAAGCATTGCCTCCAGAACTCGGCAGAAAGTGGGGCACGGAGTGTCTTAACACTAGGTCCCCTCTGCCTACCTTGCTGTATGCAGGATACACCAATTATAAAAATAAATTATACCCAGTATTAGGTTCCAACAACAAGTGATGTGATACCGTTACTTTTTCTGCCTAAATAATATTTGGTTAATAAAAAACTAATTATGTCGTTCAATTTAAGTCAAAGGCTTCATATTGGTTTTGGATCTTTAAGAAAATAGAAATAATATCTCTAAAGCAAACATCTGTTGATGAGTGGCTAATAAAATGTTAGCCACTTATCAGTAATTAGCTATAAGATTGATGATTATTGTAAATAACTGTTTTATAATGAACTAAATTGGATGGCCAATTAGTGACCGCCATTTAATCTTCAAATTGTCACTTTTGTCTAATAATTAGGAGCCAAATTAAAATTAATTTCGATATTACTTTTTAAATGAAACTATTTTAACCGGATTAATCATGGTCACGCGTAGACACGGATTACTGCAAAGTGTTCGAAATGTCGGTTTTCCAAAAATGTATAATTCCAAATATACGCGATTAATTCGGTTAAAATAGATTCATTTAAAATATGTAATAATCGTGAAAATCTAAGAACTTATTATTTCGATATTTCTATTTTGTAGTCAAAACAAAAACAGGTAATATTTTTTTCTTCATTATTCCTCAGTCTAGTAATTTAAAAGCGCCTCCTTTTGTTAAAAAAAACTCAGTGATCGTTAAGCGAAAACGTTCAACTTGATTTTATAAATTAGTAAACGTTCATAGTATCTTATCGAGTTGTGTTTACATAAATTAATAACATATATTGAAGATAAAAATCGAAAAAAGTCAAAGTCAAAAAAGTAAAAATCAAGTCAAATAATTTTATAATTTTAGAAAATAGTTTAGTATTTATATTATTATGACTTAATTGTTTTTTATAGGTACTTCACCAAAATATTTTTCCAATAATATGTTTCCTTTATTTTTATAAATTATTAATTCTAATAAGCCTTGTCGAGACTATACGAGTAAGGGCATAATTAACACTGGCTAGTTGCAAGTTGCAATGGCAATTCAGATCCCATCCGCGTTGATATTATATTATGTAGAACTAAATATAGGCTTGTCAAAACTATAACATACAATACACAACAATAACTTGTTCTCAAAATATATGTACAAACAATTCATTTGAAACATATGAAATAACATAATAGGCTGTGGCTGTGACAGTGACAGGAAATGAAGACATTCAGATCTCAGTCACGCGGCGTACTTAAACAGAGTTGCCAACAGTGTTTGGTGATGGTAAATATTGTAAGTTTGGCAGCGCTCTGCCGTCTGGCGGGCTGGCGAGCTGGCGGGCTGGCCGCTGGCAGGCAGCTCACGTCACGGTGGTCGTGACCTCGCCGGTTCAACGAACGCACCCGTCACCGTCACAGCCCGCGCGCTCTGCCCGATGCGTCAACCGTGTCTTTTGCACGCTCACGTGTGAACAACGTTTTATCATTATAATATATAACGCCGATACAACTTTTATCTTTTCACTACCTATTCATGAGAACGGATGACGGATGACACGAAATCCGGTCGGTTTGTGGTTGATAACGATTTAATCGAAATAATTTTCAATACATATTTTTTTTTGTTCGCAAAAATTGCTAAACAATATGTACATATTGTATTTTATAACTTTATTTTTATTATATTTTCTTGCCAGTAAATAAAATCGTTCTAAGAACTTATTACGATAGTTAATCTCTTTTAACTGAATTTTGTATTTCCCCACTCAAAACATAGTAAATATTTATATGCTTATGGCTTTACTTTATGCATATGGCATAAAGTTAATTGCGTCTGCTTTTTTATTTCTTACGTCTATATGAAGCTTATGGTAATGTGAGCGAAACTCAAGATCAACAGTGATGTTTTACTAAATGTAATTTAAAGCGAGACGTTTATTTTGAGCGCTGCATGTTTTGATGTTAGGTTGGTTTGATTTCGTCTGTAGACTTTGGATAAATAATGTACATAAAGTTATATTTATGATGCTTAAAACCTTTTTAGTATTACGTTTTTTTTTAATTATTAATAATAATAATACTTTTAATGGTTATGAGGCCAGTCGTGGCGCAGGGGCACAAAGTGTGACTGTAAAACTGACTGGTTGTGGGTTCGATCTGTCGTCGAGTCAAAGTGCGGTGTTGAGTTCTACCACTCAACACGTATGCCTCTAGGATTCGGCAAAAAGTGGGGAACGGAGTGTCTTAACACTAGGTTACCTCTGCCTACCCTGCTGCGTACTGGATACAGCGTGAAGCTGATTTATCTATTTTATTTGTTTAATGGTTATCGTTTTAAATTATTTCTCTTATCATCGCAAATCCCTTCTAGTTAGGTAGATACAATACAATTAAAATACTCTATTTTTTAATATTGTCATCATCTTAACAAGTATTCTAGCCTGACGATCAACTTTTCATCTTGTGTAATAAAACCAAGAAAATAAAATTATTTTAGTATTGAAACACTCCTCTCCTTACTGAGATAAGACCAATTAACGCGTGTACAATATATTAATAATAATTTACAAATATATTCATTTTATTCAAATACAAATCTAATTTCAAATTTTTTTATATATTTCCCCAATTTAACTATATAACATAATACATGTACAACACTCCGCGCTATCACCAATTCCACCCTTGATAGTTTTCCGACTTAAGTGTGCCGAAGTGCCCCTTAATGGCTTACGTTGCGGAAGCTAAGCGACGCCCCACTGAGCTACATGCAGGTAATCCTTGAGGAGTATCGTTGGAGGGGGACGATGGCGTTTTCAACCCCTGTTAAACTTTACCTGAATGATAATGAAAATTGAAATTGTAAAAAAATATTATGTTATTTTAGTATTTAAAGTTTAAAACATAAAATTTGCTTACTTTTTAAATGACAACAATGAACCATTGTATTATTAGTTGTGGTATATTATATTACTGATCCCAAAGCACGAAACAATGCAAATTTAACTGATATTTTTTAAATACTACTTATTCGTAATATTAATTTATAAAAGGTTCCTGAACAGCGTTATTGAATGTGAGTACATTATACTGATTCAAGTAAATTAACAACCTCGATCTACTTTTTAGTGTTCTATATTCAATGACAACAAATATTTTTTGTAATTATTTATAATCAGATCACTTACGATCATTTGGAACACGTTTTTGAATTTGTCCTTGACAGTATGTACATTGTATATATATATAAAAATACTTAACATTATTTTTTCTGCTTACCTTGCCGCAACTCGTAGAGGCGGCTGTGTGGCATATTACTCCATTTTCTACGTGATTTACGTAACCTTTGTGTTTTTAAATCAAAATAAGCTTCACGCACACAGCAGTGTAGGCAGAGATAACCTAGCGTAAATTCACTCCGTTCCCAACTTTATGCCGAATTCTAGAGGCATTACGTGTTAAGTGGCAGAACTCAACGCCGCGCTTTGCCTTGTCACCAGAGCGAAGAAAATAGAAATATAAATTTAAGTAAATATTTCATGTCCTCAAGTGGGGATCGAACCTACAACCAGTCGGTTTTATAGTCACACTTTTTTTTTTTTTTTTATAAAAA